>JABMCL010003236.1:92500-242500 GCA_018857735.1 Alviniconcha marisindica
CCTATGTGACCTCGAAAAAGATTCTCTTCTAAACTCTCTCTCTCTCTCTCTCTCTCTCCCCCCCCTCCCTCCCCCCCTCCCCCTTCTCGCTCTGTCTGTCTGTCTGTCTGTCTGTCTGTCTGTCTGTCTGTCTGTGTCTGTCTGTCTGTCTGTCTGTCTGTCTCTCTGTCTCTCTCTCTCTCTCTCTCTCTCTCTCTCTCTCTGCCCCTCTCCTCCCTCTCTCCCTCCCTCCCCCCACCCATCTCTCTCCCCCACACCCACAGACTCCCTGGCTGTAGAAATATCAGTTTTTAATTTGAGGTCGTTTGGGTGATTGCAGCTGCTCCAAAGTTGGGCTTTTCTCAGCTGAGCGCCCCGGAGTACACTGCTGCCTCCCATTGATGGGTTCTGGTTTGCGTGGTGGCTTTCCTTGATTTGGCTTTGATTCTGCTGTTTGATGGAGAATGGGGCTGTGCGCTGTGGTTGTGAGCGCGGTGAGGGTGGCAGCATTCTCCAAACACCCAGCCCTCTCCCGGAAGCCGTGGCCAGAAAAGTAATAAAGTGGACTCGGGCTAATCTGGGACTAAACCCAGCAGTCATGCGGCGATTACAAATAGCTGGGCTGCCGGGAAACCCCGGCCCCATAGACACTGGGCGGGAGGACCTTTGCCGGGACAGAGTGAGTGGTACAGTGGTTACGGCAGCGGCAGGATGACCTGTATCATCGGCAGGATGACCTGATGATACATACACTCATAATCTGTTGTACACTGCAAGCACCGGCTTCCTTCCCGCTACTGTTCCTCCTGCACGCAAGGAGGATAGACAGACAGTAGTTGCTCCTTGCAATGCCCATCGTGATTTGGCAAGAGCTGTTGTGAAAAGACAAAAAAATATGAAACAAACCTTCGGTGGCGCGGCAACTGGTCGTATTTGACTCGAGGTTGACGAATTATGCCAGCAGGTTTTTGACCCTGAACTGAATAATTATGATGTATGACAGTATCGAAGCTTGACTCATTCAGCAAGTACACCGGTATTATTATTATTACGGTTAGATTTGATCCATTAGTGTGAGCAGATGTGTCCGTACAGTGCTGCACAGTGCCCGTGCCGACACGCCCCGTTCCGTTGCCTCGCGTTAGGGGGCGGTGCACCGGAGACCCCAAAGAGCGACGGAGTGGAGTGGTGGTGTTAATATCCACTTGAGGAAAGTCCATGCACTGTGCTGCTGATACCTTTCAGACACTGGCAGGTCTTTCTCGCTGAAGGGCACTGGCACTTGGAAGGAGGTAAACTTGGTTCTGCGGGAAGACTAGGGGTTGTTGTTTTTATTTCTGTATATAATTTATTTTAACATGGTATTCAGTTTAGTCTTTTGACATTTTTGTTTGGACCGTCTTCTGTTCTGGAGTTCAGATATTTGACAGACAAGTTAGCAAAAGTGTATTATTAGACCAGTCAGTATGTGACTGTTTCGTGTTCTGTGAGGACGGCCTTCATGTTAATAACTTTCTGTCTCTGTCTCTCCCCCCCCCCCCCCCCCCCCCCCACCACCACCAGCACCAATGTCATTGATGTGAGTTGATTGAAGCTTTGTTGCCGGCTTAAGTGACCCAGCGGATGACCACGTGATAGTGCAGTTAAAGGCCAGAGCGTAAACCAATACTTCATACCACTGCAAACAGTTCAGAGATCACGATTTAGTTCCCGCCCTGTTCCTAAACAACTTTGCGTATTTCACATTTTGTGTATGGAATGCATTACCATTTCCAGCGATCATGAATAATGTATAACTTCGCTAACCCAGACAAGATGAGTGCATCCCAGCATTTTTTTTTTAAATTTGGGGGTGGTGGTGGTGGGGGTGGAGACGCACAAACGAAAGTCCACCACAGGGAAAGCGTTGTGAGAACAAGAACAGGCTTGCGTAATGCATTCCTGGAGATCCTATATCCGTTTTCTTCTATCCTGCTTTGGGATGATTGGCAGTGGCGTCTCAGCTTCTTCTTTTCTGTTGCTTTTACGTCCTCAGAGACCTTACGGACTGTTACAGTATTAGGGGCGGGGAGCTCGGAGGCGTCTGTAGTTTGACGTGATCAACTTCACAGACACGACCTCTTTGATCTCCTCGCCGGCAATACGTTAGGTGTTGACAGCCAGAGTGAGGTCTACACTCTGTGCAGAGGATTCACCTCGGGCTGTGGCGTACGGTTTCCAGTTCTTTTGAAGAGCATCACTATTACTATTGGCGGTGTCAGTTCAAGCGGATCATCTGCACATGTCATCTATGACTTATCTAATATCAGCTTGCTGTGAACAGACATAAAAGAAACCATTTGATTTGGTTTTATGTTATGACAGGTCCATAACATGACAAATGCCAAAAGCAATTAATTTGATGAAGGAAACCAAAACGACCTGAACATAGAAATTTAAGGAAAGGCTGATAGTGTACATGTAGTGTTTACATGATCCAAATTGCTCGAGAATCCGAATGCTAACAACGTAGTAAGTAAGTGGGAAAGGTAATTGTCATCAGATGAGTATGCCAGAAGCGCTGAGTGGGACAGCCCGCCCCAGGCGTTCACCGAGTCGCGCCGTGTACGGCAGGCCGCCACATGTCTACGTTACTGGACACTTGGAGGCAGAAAGTAACCCGGAAGGCAAACGGCTGTGAAGTTGTAGCGGTATTTTTAGCGATCAAGGGTTTCATATTGAGGTTTGTCAGAGTTTGGTCCAGCGCGGATCACTGTTGCTGGCCGTTTGTTTTATGATGGGGAGGCCAGACCGGGCATTCTTGCGTTGGGCCGAGCAGCGGCGGGCCAGCCTCCCGGGGATAAGGATGAAGGACAGAAGGCCGAGGCAGCCAGGTAGTTGAGTGACGCATGTCCCATCATTGCTGGGTAGCCAGGGAGGACGAGCGGTACCGGACACCATTTGCTCACGGGAGGGGTGGCTTTTCAATAGCGGTTACTGTGTCGTTAAGTTCCCCCAGGTATGTGTGTGTGTGTGCGGGGCCACTTGTGAAGAATGTGCCAAGTTGTGTTTGGAGAAGTGTTTTATGTGTAGGTTTGTGTTTTATGTATAGGTTTGTGTTTCGTTGCGTGGGTCTGTGGGGATGCGGAACACCGGCAGCAGCTGCTGTCTTTGTGACGCTGTGAAGTGTGTGCAGGGCAAGACGGTGAACGGTTCAGCGACTTGTTATGCCCTTCCACCACTCTTTACGGAGCTCGTGCCTTAAGAGGACAATAGCCGTCAGTCACACACACACACACACACACACCACACACACACACACACACACACACACACACACACACACACTCTCTCTCTCTCTGTCCGCCTTTTTAACATGGCGGTAAGGCGTTAGACTGGTAAGCAGACGGTCTTGGGTTCGATTCCTCTTCGGTTTTCCTTTCTCTTCAAGGGTTGCGGTTTATGGACACGGTCTTGTGACTTTGCCCCTCACAGTTAATGAAACAATAAAATGGCAGTCATCACTGCCCGTCTTAATAATGCAGAATCGTTCCGGCTGTGACAGTGTTGCGTTAGGTAATGGGCCTTGGCCCTTTTTCAACGTTTGGGAGAGCGTAAGAAGTGAGCGGAACGAACGAACACCCCCCCCCCCCCCCCCCCCTCGTTTGAATGTGCGTCGTCTGAGCATTTACTCTGCGTGTTTGTTCGTTTGTTTTGTGTATTACGACTCTAAAACGATATGTTTCAGTTGATAGCAATGAAGCATGTGTGCTGAGAAAATTTTATTCAGAACAAATTCACACAAAAAAACAAATATCGACCAAGTTCGTCTTGTGGAAAACTTGGGGTGTTCTTTGTGGAATGAAAAGGGAATTGCAGACAAAAAGAAAGGTATCCATAGTTCCTGGCGTTGCTGTAATATCCCCCTTCTGCTTTTCCAGTGGATATGGTTACATTGCCATTTCCCGAGGCTGTGCAGTTGCAAGACATTCCCAACAGACATTTTTGTGCCTGTGTGTGAGAGTTTATTATCCTTGCACATTTTTACCTCCGGTTGTAATATTTTCGCGTCTGTTCGTCTCATTAGAGGCGAGAATGGCTGTAACCTGGGGCTGTATTTGCCTTGCAACAGAGATGTGTTGGGTCTGAAATGTCAGGCGGGGTGGTTGAAAGGAAGATAAAGACATTGATTTTCGCTCGGGTTTGGTGGTGTATTGGGTGTAATTATTGGTGTCAATTGTTAGCAGACGCAGTTAACAGGGAAGGGGAGAGAGAGAGAGGGGTCGACCAGGGCCCAGTGGGAATGGTAAAATACGCTTGGGTTTTGATGTTGCATAGGATGCCTGCTGTCTCGCTGGCCGGGTGTGGGTGGAACTGGTGCGGAGATGAGGAAGTGGGGTGGTTTGACTGTGCCGTGGAAATCACCGTCTCCGACAGGCTTTTGCTCCATCCTCATGGATGGTGCTGCACAAGAGCTTGGTGCTCCCAGCATTTGCCGAGACTAATGGAGCGGTTATTGGTCGCTGCCGTTGCCTGTCAGTGATTGGAGGGAAGGTTTCGTGTTGAAGTGGCGGCAGGGGGACCCGCACTGATTTGCCTTTGTTGGCTGTTCATTTCCCTTTCTGCCTCCGATGACCGCCTTCGATCGGTTCTCGCTGGTAATGGCTTGAACGTCGGGCTTTGTTTGACGTCGGGTTGGGATCATTGTGGCAGCAGTGTCCACTCAACACGTGCCACTTTGTACTGATGGATGGCGGGTGGGGTGGGGGCGTGGGTTATTGTTGCAGGAAGCTTTTATTTTGTGAGTTCAGGTCGTGACAACTTCCCTCGCGCAGGTAGTCGGGTCAGCAGCAGGGCGAAAGTTGCTTTATGTCTGGTAATGAGTAAGCTGCGTGGCCTGCCTCCACCCTCCCACCCACCCAAAGGAAGTCCTATTTAAAGAGACTATCTGGCGCTGTTAACCATGTCAGCCGGTTTGGCCTAGCGGTAAGGCACTACGCTGGTAAGCAGAGGGACCCCGGTTCGAATCCGTTCAGCTCGTGTTTCTCTTCAAAAGTTGTGGTCTGTGGACAGTCTTGTGACTTTGTCCCTCACAATTAATGAAACATTAAAATGGCTCTCGTCGCTGCCCATCTTCATGCAGGAGTCATTCTGATGGTGGCAGTGTAGCGATAGGTATATAATTACTCCCCCACCCCCACCCCCTCCCCCCGTCCCTAATAAGCCTTATGGCGTTTGTGGACGTTTAGTACCATGTTTACTTACTTAACATATAACCGGCCGGCCGTTTTTTGTTGTTGTTGTTGACCTCATGGGGTGAGAACGCTGCCCGTGAGTGGTGGTCAGGAAGGACTGGTTCAGTCAGTGTCAGCTCTTCAACGACAGGCTGCCCGCCAGGAAGGGCTGGCGTTGTTCCTGAGGCCCTCGTCTGCCTCCCTGCCTCTCTTCCTGCCTGCCTCTCTTCCTGCCTGCCAGGCCATCAGCGCTTTTGGCGTGTGACCTGGCGCCACCTCATTTTGTCTCTCGGTGCCGTCTCATTTAGTCTCTCATTTCCAAGGGAGTTGTTGACAGCACGTGCCAAGCGATGCAGACCTGATGATTGCCTCGTGCCTTTTCATCTGTATATTGAGTTGTCCCTGTAGCGCTTTGTGTTCCGGATTAACACCAACCTGCTGGGCCCTGCTGGCTGTGGTGGTTGAGACGGTTGGGGCGCGCGTCCACAAAATGCACTGTCGTGGAGTCTGCACACCGTGCGTGCATTATATTTATAGGTGGAATTGTGTTGTAAAATTCATTCATGACACCGGCCGATATGATAACCGTTGTAAGATGCTTGGCACTGCATTTCAACTGTCTGTTTATTTCTGACGGCTTGTGGTTCACCCTAGTAAGTAGATGTTTGTCCTCGACACGAATTCTGTTTATTTCTGTTTATTCCTGACAGCTTGTGGTTTACCCGAGCAAGTAGATGTTTGTCCTCGACACGGAATTGTTTATTTCTGACAGCTTGTGGTTTACCCTCGCAAGTAAACGTTTGTCCTCGACACGAATTCTGTTTATTTCTGACAGCTTGTGGTTTACCCTAGCAAGTAGATGTTTGTCCTCGACACGAAGTCTGTTTATTTCCGACAGCTTCAGGTTTACCCTAACAAGTAGACGTTTCTCCTCGACAGGACTATGAAATGGGTGTCCTGTAACAATAACGTGGTTTGAGAAACGTAGTTGTAAGATTTACGGTATTTTGTTGTCTTTTTCTTCTCCTTTTTTTCTTCTCTCGTCTTCTCTTTGTCCTCTTCGCCCCCTCGCTTGGTGGCGTGGTAATGTCTTGACACGGAGAACTGACGAAGCCCGCTGGGAGGGTGATGGAAGAAGAAAGATGGGTGACGATCAGCGAGGACAGCGAGTGTTTGAGGAGCTTTACAGGCAGATTAAAGCGAGCGGAAGTGGTGGAAGCGGGTGCACATTTTCTCCCTTTCTGCCCGCCAATTAATTAATGTTTGCCGACATGATGCAGCACCCGTGGCACGCAGAGCGGTGACAAGGCGCCATTGTGAGCCGGCGTCCAGTCCAATTATCATCATCTCTCTCGCCCGCTTAGTTTACCTTTATGGGCTTGTAATGTTCACCCGCCATTATCCTACAGGTTTATGTTACGCAGCCGTGACTGCCTCAAGTATTTGATTTTGCCGTTAACAAGTAGAGGCTGCCGTAATGGCGTGAGGTAAATGGCGTGTTGCTGGCCGTGCCGCCAGAGGGCAGTGGTGGCTACTAGCGGCTTGCGTCACACGCACCAACAGCAGCGGCCACGGGGCAAGACCGCTGGAAACACGGTACTGGGCTCGAGAGCAATGAAATAACAGGTGATGATGACAGTAGTTTCTTTGAGCTCGCAAAAGGTGAGAAGGTGCAAAATACTAAGAAGGTATGGTACCCATAAGCTGTTGTGCTGGCGAAATTGTCAGTGGCTGGATTTACTTACTTTAAAAAAAAAAATTAAAAAAAATGGGGGGGGGGGGAGAGAGAGAATAGAATTTGCTTGAAACGCGTTCTTTACGTCTGACACATTTTTAAATTATTATTATTATTAAATTTAGCTGATTTCATTGTTCCGAAAGAAACGTATGTACACTGCTGGCATACCCTTCCCAGGTGTGTGGGTGTGAATATCTAAAGTACCACTATCCACAGAATAATTTCTGCTTCAACAGTCACAGGACAGTGTCCACAAGCCATCGCCTGGCTGGCCAGATCACCGGCACATAATGCTGTTATTTAGACACTAGGACTAGGAGAGACGCTGCCATTCCCACCGGGCGGGTTGTCAGTACCACAACCAGTGCCAGGGTCAGTACTGGTTGCTGGTTTGCTTGGCTGTAGCTGTCCACTTAGGGCAAGTAGTCTGAAGTAGAAGGCAAAACAGTTGCTGAATGTATTTTATGCTTTAAGTTCAGGTAGTGGCAGCTTCCTTTGTAAAGCCAGTGAGGTCAGCAGAAAGGCTTTCCTTCAGCAGCCACCCCCCCCCCCTCCTCACTCCCTACTCCTCCAGTGTCTGCACACATTTGCACTCAGGCTGTTTTACTGTAGGAGATATGACCAAGGGTTTTATTTCCTAACAAAACATATAGCAAGTCAAACGCCCCCCCCCCCCCCCCCCCCCCCCCCCCCCCCCGCCCTCCCCTCTCCCCCCGCCTTTCTCTTGTTGCCCCAAGCAGCGTCCGAAGCGGAATTGCCAGCTAAAAGCTGTCTGAGGCGACCTTATTTTCAGGATGCGACTTGAGCACACATTATTTCCTAACCCCATAAGGCCCCTGACCCCCCGGCTCAGTTTGTCTGAGTTGGGCTGGCTGGGGATTGTGCTGTCAGTGTGATTTGAGACAGGGATTTGGGGGGATCAGGGACCGGCTACTCCTTTAAGCCCTGCCCGGGCAACACAAGAGTCTGGGATTACCTCCCCTGTGTCTGCCGTTGTCCCCCACCACCCACCCCTCCCCCCAGCTCCCCCGCCGCCCCACCCATTTGGGCTTGTTGGTTGTGTGGACATGTTGGCTGTGTGGACTGTTGGCTATGTGGACATGTTGGCTATGTGGACATGTTGGCTGTGTGGACATGTTGGCTGTGTGGACAGCAGAACCTCTTCTGGGGAACTAGGGCTTGTTGGCTATGTGGGTTGTGTGGACATGTTGGCTGTGTGGACATGTTGGACATGTTGGCTGTGTGGACATGTTGGCTGTGTGGACAGCAGAAGATCTTCTGGGGAACTAACTACTCCCGCCTTGACTTACAACCACGTTCAGCCTCATAGTATGCGACATAAGCTTCTTTCTTTTAAAACAAAAAGAGCAGCAGCAGCACCACCACCACCAGCACCACCACCACCACCACCACCACCACCACCACACACACACCACACACACACACACACACACACACACACACACACACACACACACACACACACACTCTCTCTCTCTCTCTCTCTCTCTCTTTCACACACACCACACACACACACACACACACACACACACACACACCAAAAAAACAGTTAATAAACAACAAAACTAAAATCGGGGGTGGGGGGTGTACTTTGCCTATGGAGTCAGGTAAGCAGGAGCATCAACAGTAGTTTCGGTAAATCAAACAAGACCGTGACTTCTAACCGCGACTCGCATAAATCGCTACCGGTAAATGGAGCGGGATTGTCAGTGCGGGCAATGTAAGGAAGTCTGGCATTTATGGAATCTTGGCACTGACAGCTTTTGTCCATCTGTACTCTTTCACTTGCAGTTCCGCGCAGCAGCACCAGGGGTCTCGTCGGCGAGCAGCGAGTCTGTCGGTAAAAACCCTGGCAGACTTCCACTTGTATGATTATTCAGTATTGCCTCTGTTTGGGCCTTGGCTGGGTTCCAACCCTGATATGACACGGTGCTGGCATCGACAGGCTGTTAAAAAACAAATTCACTCGGTCCCAGTGTATTTCACCACATGGCCAACACTAAGCTTGTCAGTCAATCAGTCAGATGATACTGATGGGGTATTTTATGTTTACTTATTATTATTATTATTGTTGTTGGTTTAAACAAAATGTATTCATTCATCGTAATCATAAGTTCAACAAATAAGTACAGGAAACACAAAAGCAGTATGCTTATTTGATTGATTGATTGATGATCACTTATATAGCGCTATTCTCCGCTCTCTTGAGCAGACTCACTGCGCTCGCAGTGGTTCTACATGAGTGACAAGCTTTTTTTGAATATCCACCGAAGTGTACTTAAAGCGCTGGCGTGGCTGGTGCCACATGAAACTGCAGCCATCTCGGCGCAAGTTCTGTGTACACCATACAACCATGCACCATGTCACTTCATGCAAAGCCACATACGTAAGGTGTATGCGTGTTTAGCTGTAACCTGCCACCTGCACCTTTGGCAGAATAACCGGGATCTTTTACGTGCTACTGCGGTAACACGGGGGTGGAACGGATACCGAAATTAGAGTCAGCACAGAAAGTCGACCCTGGAGAAGAAAATTCTCCCGCCGCTCCTGCAGGGATTTGAACCCGCGACCTTTCAGTCACGAGTCCGGCGCACTGAGCTATCCCCGCCCCTTTGAGTGTTACCTATGTTGTTGTTGTTGTCGTAATGATTGTAATGATCACTGTTATAATTGTAAAGTGATAGTGTTTGCAGGTGTAACTGTCATTCAGTGTAACTGTTAAACGCCCATGCTTCGGGAGCGCGTAGATACCATCTACAGCGGATGTAAACCGAAGCGATATCCGTCCATCGCGCCGCACCAGTCGTTCCGCCAGGGTTCCGCTAAATCAACCGTTAGTAGCGAGAGTATGAAATAGAACAGAACGATACGTGGGGGGGCTAGGCTAGATAGACCAAGTACAACTGTCAGACAACTTAACTTACCGTTGGATTTGTTTGGATTTTCACCTTTGCAATTTGGGAGCACGGCTTCTTTGGCAGTTTTAGGAGTGACATTTATTGGTTCCTGTATCGAAGTTTTTGTCAGAGCAACTTCAGGCGGCGTTTTAGACAGCGGAAGACACGTGAGCGCTTTGCGGCGATATTCCGGTTGCCAAGTGTGATTAATGTGCGAATTTCACAGGTAGTGTGAAAGAGTTTGTGGAGTTCAGTACGTCTGCACACCGACTGGCTGGCCTTGTGCCGTAAAACGACTACTCTGTCCTCCTTAAGCCAGATTTATTGGGGATCTTGCACGTCTGTTGGGAACTTCAGGCGTGGAATCACGTCTCTTCAGATATGAATAGTGCTCCCAAGGATTTAAGTTTCTCGACTCAGGGGGGGAGCCCTCCAAGTATTCTAGCCCTACAATGAAGTGTTCCACCTGTTGGCCGTGGGCGATAGGGAGCGTGTTCTGATGACGTAATGCTTTACCTTTAGTTACTGTACGAGAGTGCCTTTCTTCTTTTTTATTCTTTTTCTTTTACTGGTGCGTGTAGACCGTCAGTGGGGTACTTGCTTCCTCTGTTGGGAACCCACAGCCGACAAAGTGTTCTCCCTTGAAAGCCTGTGGAGTAGATTAGAATGTAGCCGCGCATGCTTCACCCACTGCCAGGAATTTCTTTTTATCCTAATTTCGACCTTCCCGGTCCATACACCTTCTCTCCCCCCCCCCCCCCCCCCCAAAAAAAAAAACAAAAAAAACAACAACACCACACACACACACACCACCACTACCACCAAATCTTTCCCCTATATTTTAGCTTCGTTAGTTTTGGCGACTTGTATGTGCGGTATCTCCGGAACATATTTTTGGCTGTAGAAATACTTTTATTAAAATTTGGTAATTATCATTAGTTTTGTTGTTGTTGTTAAATTTATTAGTCCGAGTCTTTGGTGGTGTTTCTCGGGGAAGGTCGCCCGAATTTTCGAAGGCAAAGATACCTCAAACAGGACGATAAGGTACACAGCGTAGTTTTAAAAAACTAAAAAAACAAAAAAAATCCCCTCTCCCCTCTGCTCCCTCCCCGCCCTCATTTTGAGGACGTGATCTTGGAGTATGGAGTGTATTTACCCTCTATTTACTCGCTTGTCAGGTGATAGATAGCCTTATCTTAAGCGATTCTGCTGTTGTGTCCCTTGCTAGATGTATGACGCCGGTCGAGTGCCGTTAACCATCTTTCTTACAAAAATGAAAAGACGAAGAGTAAGAAATCATCACGACATCATCATCATCATCATCACCATCATCATTATTTCTTTTACTGGCTCAGTATTGCCGCTTTTGAACCCGGCAGATAACGGAGAGCGTTGCAGCAGGCATTTCAGTGTTTTGGCGAAGAAGCTTGACTTGTTATTTGTGCATTGACGGCTGCTGTTTTTGCTTCCCCTATCGGCTCGATAGGCGTTACGCGGTGGGTGTCAGCTTGTTTGCCTGCACATTCCGGCCTCCGTTACAAGGGGCAGGGGAGGAACAGAGAGGGGAAGAAGAAGAAAGAAAGAAAAACGGGATGAGGATACTGCCAGCTTCCCCCTGGCTGAGATTAACGTGTTATGTCTGCAGAGCCCATCTTCATTTTTGTGTGTGGAGGTGGGGCGAGAGGAAGCGGCTACCCCTCTTCTTCAGCTCCCCGAGGCGCTGTTGACAGCTGCGAATTACTGTACTCCCCCACGTGAGCTGCTGGGGAAGGCAGGGGTTGGGGGAAGATGGGGCCCCGTTCGGTTTTGTAGCCTGGGCAGAGATTTAATGGGGGCAAATTCGGTCATTTGATTGTCTTCATCCATAACGTCAACTCCGTGTGTGCTTTGTGACAATGATGTTATTATTAGCGACGTTATGCTTGTTTGGTTGACTTCATCCATAACGGCGACTCCGTGTGTGCTTTGTGACAGCAGGCACTGATATTATTATTAGCGACGTTATGTTTGTTTGGTCGAATCTCCCTTCATTGGACTGGAATTTGGAAATCGGTGGTCTAGCTGTCTGTCTGTCTGCCCCCGCCATGGCTGTTGGTGTGCTTTTGGCCTACTCACTATTTCCGGTTTGGGGGATTATGATTTTAAAGCCAGGATAGGGCCACTGTCACTTTGCAGTGGCGTCGCAGTACTCTCAATGGTGAATGATGTTTCAGACCGCAGTTTGCAGAAAATACAAATACAAAAGAACTTTATTATTCACGATAAATGCATACAGTGAAAATGTGCCTTTTGGGTCACTCGAATTTCACAATAAAAAGAACAAGTAGACAATTCAACACAACAAAGGTAAGAGTATGCAAATAAAACAGAGTAAAACGTAATAAAACATAAAACATCACTTCTGAGATCGATTAAGTGGATAGACATTACTCATATTCCTTACCCTCCGCCGCCTCTACATTCACAGCCAAAACAACGCCCACATACCCACAAACACAGTCACACCTATACCCACATTAAAAATATCACATCGCCCTCTCCTACACCCAGGCATGCACACACACACACACACACACACACACACACACACACACACACACACACTCTCACACACACACACCACACACACACACACACACACACACACACACACACACACACACACACACACACACACACACACACACACACACACACACACACACACACACACACACACACTCACTTAGAAGAACAACATCCATTAGACAACGTTTGTGTTTGAGGTCTTCGCTTGACGGTGACCTCGGGCTTCAGGTTTGTGCTCCAGTTTGGGTGACCTGCCGTCGTTTTTATCAACCTTTGATGGTGATGGTGATGATGTTGTTGTGGTTGTTATTATTCGACCTAGAAAAGAAAGATGATTTTTTTAAAATTTAAAATATATATTTAGTGTGACGTACTCATATTTGTGGGTGGTAACTGTTAGTGTGACATGCCCATGTTGGTGGGGTGATCAGTAATGACCTGTTAGTGTGACGTGCCCATGTTGGTGGGTGATCAGTAATGACCTGTTAGTGTGACGTGCCCATGTTGGTGGGGTGATCAGTTATGACCTGTTAGTGTGACGTGCCCATGTTGGTGGGGTGATCAGTAATGACCTGTTAGTGTGACGTGCCCATGTTGGTGGGGTGATCAGTTATGACCTGTTAGTGTGACGTGCCCATGTTGGTGGGGTGATCAGTAATGACCTCTTAGTGTGACGTGCCCATGTTGGTAGGGTGATCAGTAATGACCTGTTAGTGTGACGTGCCCATGTTGGTGGGGTGATCAGTTATGACCTGTTAGTGTGACGTGCCCATGTTGGTGGGGTGATCAGTTATGACCTGTTAGTGTGACGTGCCCATGTTGGTGGGGTGATCAGTAATGACCTCTTAGTGTGACGTGCCCATGTTGGTGGGGTGATCAGTAATGACCTGTTAGTGTGACGTGCCCATGTTGGTGGGGTGATCAGTTATGACCTGTTAGTGTGACGTGCCCATGTTGGTGGGGTGATCAGTAATGACCTGTTAGTGTGACGTGCCCATGTTGGTGGAGTGATCAGTTATGACCTGTTAGTGTGACGTGCCCATGTTGGTGGGGTGATCAGTAATGACCTGTTAGTGTGACGTGCCCATGTTGGTAGGGTGATCAGTAATGACCTGTTAGTGTGACGTGCCCATGTTGGTGGGGTGATCAGTTATGACCTGTTAGTGTGACGTGCCCATGTTGGTGGGGTGATCAGTAATGACCTCTTAGTGTGACGTGCCCATGTTGGTAGGGTGATCAGTAATGACCTGTTAGTGTGACGTGCCCATGTTGGTGGGGTGATCAGTTATGACCTGTTAGTGTGACGTGCCCATGTTGGTAGGGTGATCAGTAATGACCTGTTAGTGTGACGTACTCATGTTGGTGGGGTGGTCAGTAGTTAGTGTGACGTACTCATGTTGGTGGGGTGGTCAGTAGTTAGTGTGACGTACTCATGGTGGTGGGGTGGTCTGTAGTTAGTGTGACGTACTCATGTTGGTGGGGTGGTCAGTAGTTAGTGTGACGTACTCATGTTGGTGGGGTGGTCTGTAGTTAGTGTGACGTACTCATGTTGGTGGGGTGGTCAGTAGTTAGTGTGACATACTCATGTTGGTGGGGTGGTCAGTAGTAAGTTAGTGTGACGTACTCATGTTGGTGGGGTGGTCAGTAGTTAGTGTGACGTACTCATGTTGGTGGGGTGGTCAGTAGTAAGTTAGTGTGACGTACTCATGTTTGCGGGTGATCGGTAAGTTAGTGTGACGTGCTCATGTTGGTGGGGTGGTGAGTAGTGAGTTAGTGTGACATGCCCATGTTTGCGGGTGATCGGTGGTAACCCGTTAGTGTGAGGTACCCGTGTTTGTCCCGACGGGACGTGTCTAATGTCAGTGTTGTGGTGACGTGTGGAGGTGAACACGGGCAGCCGGCCCTTTGTGGTCAATAGCCGGCAGCGGTGCTATGTGTCAGGCGTTGCGGGTCGACATCCTAAGTCTATAGAGCCGGGAGCATTGCTCGATCACCGTGAGTGTGGCTGGCTCAGCGGACCCTGGGATCAGCGGCGAGCCTGGCGGGGCGCGGGTTGCCAGGAAGACGGGCCCGAGGCGCGGAGTGGTCGTCGCGAGGCCCGCAAAGGGGGCGAGCGGCAGCCGGTGATAAATACCTGTCATCATTACTAAATTATCCCCCTGTATCGCACGGGGGGCAAGATAAGATGCCGGCACACAAGTGGCGTGTTGTAGCGACTCAACAATTTCATAACAGCACCACTGCCACTCTTGATAATCTGCTTAAGCAACACAAATATGAATCAATTGCCTTCTTTCATGAGGAATTAACGCCAGCGCGCCTCGTCCAGACGGGTTGATAGGGCGGTGAGCTGCTTAGGAATGACACCGGCTACGCTTCTTGACCCCGGGCGCCTTCCTTGCGGTTTCACCTGTAAGGCTGGCACCTCGCTCTCTGGCCCTTTTTGCCGTAAGGCTGAGACAGGCGGCAAACCAGTCTGTCCCATGAGCGAGTTTGTCAGCTTGTTCATTGGGCTGAATGGGCTGTGGAACGACGTCAGACACTTAGAGATGTCAGCTTGTTCATTGGGCTGAATGGGCTGTGGAACGACGTCAGACACTTAGAGATGTCAGCTTGTTCATTGGGCTGAATGGGCTGTGGAACGACGTCAGACACTTAGAGATGTCAGCTTGTTCATTGGGCTGAATGGGCTGTGGAACGACGTCAGACACTTAGAGATGTCAGCTTGGTCATTGGGCTGAATGGGCTGTGGAACGACGTCAGTGCACGTGGAGATGTCAGCTTGTTCATTGGGCTGAATGGGCTGTGGAACGACGTCAGTGCACGTGGAGATGTCAGCTTGTTCATTGGGCTGAATGGGCTGTGGAACGACGTCAGTGCACGTGGAGATGTCAGCTTGTTCATTGGGCTGAATGGGCTGTGGAACGACGTCAGTGCACGTGGAGATGTCAGCTTGTTCATTGGGCTGAATGGGCTGTGGAACGACGTCAGTACACGTAGAGATGTCAGCTTGTTTATATGCATAATGACGGCTGAATGGGCTGTGGAACACGTCAGTACACGTGGAGATGTCAGCTTGTGCAGTGAGCTGAATGGGCTGTGGAACGACGTCAGTACACGCAGAGATGTCATTTTGAAAAAGTGATAGCCTCCAGGGGTTTTGACGTACTTGGGAGCCTAGCGCCTTTGCTCGTGCTAATCTGCAGGGCAACCAAAGCACTGGCTCATTGCTTAGCTTAATATCAAAGCGAAGCGTTTAACTGGCCCAGAGTTCAGGAGCTGTATGAAAGTCGAGGTGGCCGTCCTGTGCTTTCCGTCCTAATGAGCCTTACGGTTTCTGTGGACGTAAAGCATAAGCAAACCATGCTTAGGCATTGGTCACAGTTTGTACCTAATAATTATATCAACCGACATCTGAGGACATGAAACGCTACATCATCATCATCATTAACTGGCCCGTGAGGTATTATTAAGTACTGTTGTTGCTTTTAAGAAAAGTGTGCAAATGGCCTCTTCTGGTATATATAACAAAAATGGTACAGCCAGCGTACGTGGAACTTAATCCCTCTCCTCTGTGGAATCGCTCTGCCGCCACCCCCGGCAATCATCCAGTTACAGACAGAAATACATTTCTACAATTGAATCGCTTGTCCGAGTAATATTACTTCCTGGATTATATTTAGCTGGGTGGGAATCAAACGTAAGCGCATTAGAGACTTGCCTTGTTTGCAATTGTCTTCGGCGGAAAAAGATTCGGTTGTTGTCTGTTGATTAACGATGACGTAATTGTCCTCTGACATTTGCCTCCGCTTCTTTGTGTCAACTGAAACGACCGGCTCTAAACTGGCGAGAAAATTAAATCGCTGTGTGATCTTTGGGCCACTCGCCTCTTCCTCCTAATCTCGCTTTCATCATTACAACAACAAAGTGCCATCCATAGTCAGTGAAAGGGAAAACGATAAGATAACAGAGCGGAAAAATTCCCATTTGGCGATGTGCTGCACGCACAGCTATCGACCTCCACCGGTAAACGAAGCTTTTTTGTCCAATAATACACGGGCAGCACAAAGGACGCTGCACGCAGCGGCGGTGGTCGAATGGGTGGGCTTCCGACTGCACAACGGGGTGGGGTGGGGGTGGGGTGGGGGTGGGGGGAGTTAATGCAGTAAAGCCTGCTGGTGCTGCAGGCTTGGCGCGGGACGGTATGATCGATACAGTATTGTTTATTCTGTTTGAACTTTGCCGACCAAGGTTTCGAATGAAAAGACGGTGCTTGAGATGATTGTTCTTTGGATGATTGTGAAGCGACAAATGTCGTCGTCGTCATCATCATCATCATCATCCATGGTGATCAGTGTGTTCCGGGTCGTTAGCTGAGACCGTTCTCTCGCCACCTCCCTTATCTCCCCCATTCCTTCAACTCACTCTGTCTTTTTCTCTGTCAACGCAGCTATATATCATTATATGTATGCTTGTAATGTATATGCTTAAAGAGTTACAGCTGGCAGCTGTTGTTTAATGAGCAGTGTTGTTTTGTTTTTTGTTTCGTTTTTTATTGAAGTCGTAAATATGGTCCTTCCATAATACCCGATTGTTTGGGTTGGGCAGCAGACGTGAAACCAAAGAAACGGATGGGGAGTGAAAATGAAGAAACGGCAAATATAAACGAGTCCCTATTATGCAGTAATACGGCGGGCACACAATGAGGCCTGCATTGCCTTCAGAATGCCACTGGCCTTCAAACAACTCGAGCCGTGTTTGACTAACAAGTCAGGAAAAAATCTGTGGCAATAAGAGCGGCAATGGCAGCGCGTTTTGCGGGCCGCCCGCTGCAAGAGGAGAATAAGCAGGAAAGAAAAGCCTCTGAAGTGGCACCCAGTCGATGGTGGCCCGGCGTGCCGGCCCACAGAGGGCGCAGTGGGTCACCCTTCGCCCGCCTCCACTGTGGGGGCTGGCCGTTGTTGTCGGTGTCGTTGTTGCTGTTCTTCCTCTTCGGCTTCCTCTACCTCTTCCTCTTGACTGTTTTTCAAAATTACAAACTTTCGAGAGTCGATTTGTGCTACCCCGCCTAAACTCTCCATCACAGGCAAACAGGCGCGCGCACACATGTACATACACGCACGTACGCACAAACGCACGCGCGCTCGCAAAATAAGGATCTCGTTGAGAGAGAGAGAGAGAGAGAGAGAGAGAGAGAGAGAGAGAGAGAGAGAGAGAGAGAGAGAGAAGAAATGAAACAGACTTCTGTTTTTACATTCACACACACACACACACACACACACACACACACACACACACACACACTTACGCGCGCGAAATAGCTAAAACCGGCAAAGAGGATAAGTCCTAAAAAATGTGTTAAATTTTTTATAAATGAAACAGGACTTCTTTTTTTTACAGTCAGACATGTGATGTAAAATGTCAACTCGATTCCTCTGGCTGCAGAACCCTCTAAAAAGGGCAGTGAGGGTACACCCACCCGCTCCTACCCCTCCAAAAGCCTGATGTGGGGCTACATCTACCCCATAAGCTAAGGCAAGATGGGGAGCCCAATTCTTTCTTCTTCTTCTGTCTTAGCCCTAGTACCAGCTACTAGGTTGACTGGGCTTAAAAAACAAAATAAAACAAGCAAAATTCAAAATAAACAAAAACAAAAGAAAGAAAAAAGCGACGTACAATTTTTCTATTTTTCTGTGCCAATGTGGATAGATAACTACTACCCCCCCCCCCCCCCCCCCCGTCTGCCTAAGGTATTCATCTTTGGGGCTATAATCCAGTCTTCTGCTTCTTGGTTTAAACAAAATTTTATTCGTTCATCGTAATCAGCAAATAAGTACAGGAAACACAAAAGCAGTGTGCTTATTTGAATGCTACTTTCTGCTTTTTACATCATCTTCCATTGCCTTTCTGATCCTGTCTTCAACAAAAGGGGGGGACTAATGGGTGGACACGGAAATCTATCTTAAAAGAGAAAACTAATATTGTCGGATATGAAATTAATATTACATTGCAGGTTCCCGTGAATCGATCACGGAGTCTGGAAGCTAGGACAACAAAATTATAGCAGCGGCGGATTTTTGAGAAAAATGCTTGAAATCGAACCAGATGGACGTAATAGAGTCACGGTGATTAATTCCTTTGGAAAGGGGGAAGAGGGGGAGAAAGAAAAAAAAAGGGGGGAGGGGGGGCGGGGGCTTTGGTGGATGTCGAAGACAGAAAGCTAAAAGAAGGAGTGAAGCGCTAGCGCTGGCAGTCAATATGAGAGTGGATGATTTCTGGAGGATTGAGCAAGATTGAACATTAACCACGCTGTCAGCTGGAGAGACAGGGTCACGGGGAAGGAGATGGGTGAAAAATGAGTTCATTTTGGAGGGACAGACCACAGCGAATGATGGGCGCTATGGCTGACTAGCGGTTTGTTGGAGTCAAACATTATCCGAGTTCTATGTAAATATATAGGGGGGGTGGGGTGGGGGTGGGTGGCAGACAAGATGGACAGTCACATAACTGTGTGATGTTTTTTTTTCTTTTTTTCTTTTTCTTAGAACAAAGCAGTCTGGCAAAATCTCTCTTTTTACGATTTTTGAAAACTAGTTTTCAAACGCTGTAAAGCTGTCCGGTATTTTATGAACAGTACGAAAGCGACATAGTGCCTACTAAGTGATCAAACCAGCTTAGAGGATGTGAAATGTTTACGGTCTTTGGTTGAAAAACGAAACAAAGGGCCGTGCACACCGACCAAACATCGTTTTTTGACTCCTTCATGTAATACTACAGTGGGTGTGATACTGAGCGAACGATTCCAGAGCGAATGATACATTATGGTTCGTAATGTATGCCTGAAACGGCCGCCGTAATCTCCGGCACAACTGTCGCAGCCAGAAACTCGCGTTAAAAAAAGAAAGCCAGAAAAAGAAAAAAGGGCCTGGCTAAATGACGATTGCAGCATGACTCAGTGAGCACACTGTTGGTGGCCCATTCCGATCAAAAGCACGTTACACCCGTGATAGGATCAAACGAGCAGGAGCAGCAGCTTTTAATGCCAGTGTTGATGTGTGAAATTAATGTGCCCACGTTGCGTGCATGGTGGAAGCTCTTCACGCCTGGCCGCCTGGGACGATGTGGTTCACTGGGCATCGGCGTAATTTGCCTGTGCCGGAGTTGAATGTATTAGTGCCATTCTGGTGCCGTTTCTGTCACCGAGCGTTTGCCTCACCGTCTGCTTTCCCTCGCAGCCCTACGGCCCTTCCTCGCCGCCATCGTTGCATTCATTTGTGATAGTCGCCGCCATCGCCGTCAGCATGTACCGTCATCGTCGTTGTTATTGGTCTACTTCGTCAGTGGACTGAATAGAACATGGACTGCGCGATATGTTGACTGTGCTAATCTGTCACTCTGTGTCAATCGTCCCTCGTGAATGTCTTGGCAAAGCTCTTCCCCCTTAGGCTTAGCAGCGTGGCTCTAACAGAAGATTTGATGGCCGCTGGCGGTGTTGAATGAGGGCAAGTCACCGAGCATGCCAGCTTACTTCAAAAGCCCACGTCTACTTTTATGGATCGTCTGCTTGGTTGCTCTTTGTGTAGCAACACGCTGGCAGGTGCATGAAAAATGTCGAACATAGTTGACCCCCAAGGTTGGTCACAATAAATCGTTTTCTCTTCCCCTATTGACGTAGTGTTGGCAGTGAGGACAGATTGGCAAGATGGTATGATTGATTTCACCCCCCGTGGCTCTTTCTGATCACCTCAGCTCTGCCCCTCAGGGAAGAGTGGTGAAGGATGAGATGGTTCAGTTAGTTGGGCACTATCTTGTCTCCTCTCCTGACCTGCATTTTGTCATGGTTGACGTCTCTCCCCCCCCCCCCCTCCCTTTTTTTTTTTGGGGGGGGGGGGGGGGGGCGGGGAGGGAGGCGGGCGGGGGTGACACACACACACACACACACACACACACACACACACACCACACTTTATGTACTCGTCTGTCTGTCTGTCTGTCTGTCCTCCCCCCCCCCCCCCCGCCCCCCCCCCCCCCGGCCCCTTTTTCCAGTTCTGCCTCTCCTGTTTTGAAGAAGAGGTCGGTATGAGGACGGCAGTGTATCTCCTGGGAGTTGGATCTGTTTCCATGCGTGAAACGTGGAAGTGACAAAGGGCATAAAAATCATTTCGATTTTGTCAGCAACTGGTTGAGAGCATCACCAAGACAGACGTGATCACTGACAGCCAGAGGAAGCCGCCCTGTAACATTGCCTGGTAACGCTCAAGAGCAGTCGCGTTGCCGTGTTGTGACCGCTTCGCAGTTATGTTTTTGCCCAGATCCTGACCGGCATTCGAGTCACGGTGCGCTGGCTTGTAAATCAACACCAGTCCTTCCTTGGGACGAACAAAAGCTGGAGCAGGGAGAACAAGGCGAGGGAAGGGAGCGATGAATAGAGGAGTCCTCCAAGGACATGACTCACTGGCTACCCTCTCCGTTGAGGGCGGAATCCCATTTGGTGTAATTTGATTTGAGCTCACGTGGCCCGCCGCTGCCGTGCGCAGGGACAATGCGGCGTGGGGCTGGGCGAGGTGATGGAGTGGGTGTGCACGGCGTGGTGCTGAAGGAGCATGTAGCAGTGGCGACCCCGCGGTAACACGACCCTGCCGCCTTGCCCTCGCCCGCCTCATGCATACCGCCCCTGTAAACACGGCAGCGGGTCTAATCTCCCCTCCTTGCCGCCATTTCGGGGGTGGATGGGAGGGTAGGAGCAAGTACTGGAGGGGGCTATCATTGTATGTTGTGAAACAAGAGGTTTTTGCATTGACGTCTAAGGTGTCATCTCACCGAATGTTTTTGTGGTGGGCTAAAGGGACGAGGTAGGAGCGAGCCGACTCTCAGGAAGTACTACCTGCTGCATTAAGTGCAGGCTATGTACTGGCTTTGGTTTGAAACGTTCACGGCATACGGGCAAGTCAGCTTTCTACTAAACAGAACGTATTAACCATTTACGTTCAAAGTGGGTGGGGTGGGGTGGATGGAAGAACAGAGGGGAGGGGGGGAAGACGGTGGGGGGGTGGGGGGGGGGGTAGGCTGGTTGCATTCGGGCCGAGGTGTCACTACGACCCTGCCCCCGATCAGGTGGAGCCGTTGCTGGTCGCGGAGTGCCCGGATTTGGAGGAGGTAGAAGGCGAGAGGGCGTGCGCCGCTTGACGACGTGGCGAGGTATCCTAGGCGGTGGCATGCACTCCCCTCTCCACCTTACTCCACCGTGTGTTGCCGGGGTGCGGGGCACGTGCTCACAGGACTGTGCACAGGCGGACAGCGCTGCGGCCTGTGTTCACTGAGCTGTGCACAGAGCGGACAACGCTGTGGTGTGTTCACTGAGCTGTGCACAGAGCGGACAACGCTGTGGTGTGTTCACTGAGCTGTGCACAGAGCGGACAACGCTGTGGTGTGTTCACTGAGCTGTGCACAGAGCGGACAACGCTGTGGTGTGTTCACTGAGCTGTGCACAGAGCGGACAGCGCTGCGGCCTGTGTTCACTGAGCTGTGCACAGAGCGGACAACGCTGTGGTGTGTTCACTGAGCTGGCCGTCTCCTGCTGGGCGCTTTTCCAGCGTGAGAAAAAATAAACCCCGTTGTTATTTTGTAGTGTCCCCTTGCAAGTCCGCTTGCATGCGCTGGGAGGAAGTGACGTGACGGTAGTGAAATCTTCCGTTGCCGTGGAAACGTCGCTTACTTGGGCATGTATGGGTGCTTTGTGTGAGTTGTTTTGGTGGGACTGTGCACTGCGTGTGTATAGAATATCATATTTAGGTTAATATGTATCATGTGAGCGCTCAGGGCGTTGATGAACGCATGATAAATGTACATTATTATTATTATGATGTGTCACATGCATTGTTAGTTGTCGGTGTGTAGCGTCTAGCAAACACCAGCCAGCCAAGCAGTGTTAACGACAGGGCGGAGGGAACGACTGCTGTTGAGAATTGTGATACAGTGTTCTTGTGCACAGGGACCGTGCTGGAGGTCAGGTTGTGACGCAATGGGCCCTGTCTCTGATACACAAAGTCCGCCTGTACTGAGAATGTGGAGAAAGCCCTGTGTGTGTGTGTGTGTGTGTGTGTGTGTGTGTGTGTGTGTGTGTGTGTGTGTGTGTGTGTGTGTGTGTGTGATAGGGGAGGGGGGCTATGAATACCTCCCCCCCCCCATTCCCTTTCCTCAGGAGAAGTAACTCTCTCTCTCTCTCTCTCTCTCTCTCTCTCTCTCTCTCTCTCTCTCTCTCTCTCACACACACACACACACACACACACACACACACACACACACACACACACACACACACACACACACCACCCTCTCTTTCGCTCGAAATACCCCTTTAGACATTCGCCTAACAAATAAAAATCTGCTGCAAATTGAACCTCTGCGTTCCGATAAGCAGCCATTGTTAAATATAACCCGTTTGGTGATAAGCAATATCTGAGCATTACTGTTGCTTGATAAGCCATTACTGAAGCGAACCTGCAGGTCTGATAACCGTTATTGACCATAACGTGGATATTAGTCCTCCAGCCTTATTGATCCAGTGTCAGGTCGCTGCTGGACCCCCAGCGCTGTGCCCGCGGGTTGTGTCCAAGAACACTTTGTTCGCTGGTTCCTCTCAAGTGTCTCCTCTCCGCTCTTCTGCCCGCCTCTTCACGCTCTTATCTCGGCTACACGAGTGTGCGACATAGGTTGGGGGTCTGTACTTGGCTCTCCTGTGAAAGACTGGAGGTGTGCCTTCCATTGATCGATATTGTATCACTAGTATGAGATTTGTTATACAACAATCGCAACAAGTTCTGTTAACAGTGCAGTTATTGCACTGTTAACTGAGAAATGTGGAGAAAGCCCTGCACCTTAGGTGTGCGAGTTTTTGTTTTGTTTTTTACTGCGAAGACTTAATAATACATCTTAACTAACCGCTTTCATCCCCCCCCCCCCCCCCCCCCTTTTATTTTTTATATATATATTTTTTTAATACTGAAGAGGGAGAGGGAGAAAAAAAATTCAAACATGCAAATAAGGGAAACGAGCGGAAACTAATTTTTAAGATAAAGAGAAGAAAGCTCATCAGAAGAATGGACATTCCAGCAACACGCTCCCGCTCTCGTCTTTTATTTCCTCCGCAAGCGTGGAGGTGCATCGGCGAGATAGCCTTATAGCCACATTGATCACGGCCAACCACTTTAACGACAGGAGATTAGCAGGTTAGGTTTCCACCCCGTACTGGACGTTTTGTTACCCCGCTCTTGGGTTGCCGGGTGGTGAGAGGGAAGGCAGCCGGGACATTGTGTATGCTCACTCGTCGTGAGACAACACTCGAGCATCGCTGAGCGGCTCCAGCATTGCCGGGCACTGCACGAGGGTTGTTGAGGGCCGGTGTGACTGAACGTCTAGGGCAGCATTAGTGCAGGGCCCTCTTGTTTGTAGTCCCCTCCTCGTCGGCCTGCGTAATCACTGTAGTCCGCTTGCTGCCACTTGTGCCGCTGGCACTCGTCCTTATTTGCCCGCATCGTTGCGAGCTGTCGTTTGTTCTCGTTATCTTCGTCATTCTTTCTTTCTTTCTTCGTGTTGTTGCGTTTCTTCGTTTTTGTTTGTTTGTTTGTTTGTTTTTATTCTATTTTTATTATGCTGTTTCAACCCCTCCCCCCCCCCCCCCCCCCTCCCCCCTTCTTCTCCCCCGCCTTCTTCTCGTCGCCCACACGTCGTTTTGGACATTGTGTTGGTAGAGGGTCAGCCTGTTGGCAGGTTTGATAGTAGCAGTGTCGTCGCTTCGCCCACTTTGAAGAAACGGTTTGACGTTGACTGACAACTGTGATGATGAGATACTGCAGATATTGCAGACAGCTGGGTTCGTGTCGACAGGTGGTGTCTCTGTGTGCTGTGCACTTGCAGGTGTTGCCGATCGTTCGGCAGATCAGAAGGCTGCCCACGGGCAATATCGTGTATCTTCAAATGCCTCCAAGGAGCTTGATGTCGGCGTCTACACACATTTATTCACCTAGAAGTCATAAAATCTACCATCCGCACTTCATAGACGCCCATCAGCAAGATGTTTCCTTCTGCTCAGAATGCATTCATTTTTGCAGTGTCAGAGTTACTTGCAACGGGGACAGATTGAATCACGGACTTGCTTCGGCAGTCTATGGATGGAACAAGAGTCCGTGGATTGAACATGATCGACGCATCTCAGAAGCAGCCGTTAGAAATATTTTTGGTCGAAAGGATCCAACCACAGTCATGCAACAATTTCTGGTGCACGTGCGTGTTAGTGTCTTTGTAGATGGGATATATTGTTGTTTTATTTGTTCGTTGTAGCTTCAACAGGCCTGTTTGGGTTGTTAACATGTGTAGTTGGTTGTTGACGGGTCATGTGGAACGACCTGTGAGTAAAATCCTTCTGAAGCTGTTTCATTGGTGAAAATAAAGTGCCACGGGGAAGAGGGGCTGCTCTGTGAGGCGTGTGGTTGCGAACATCGCTTATAATTCATCGCATACACCCCTTTTGACATTTATAGCCCAGCGCATGAATGATTAATGAATTACACCGTGTACGTGTCGGCACTGACGACAGCTTGAAATACGCGTCCGCGGTTAGTGGAGTTTGTCGTACTGGCGCCCGATGTCAGAGCAATAGTGCCACCCGTTGAGTCCGGGCCACAGGTGGCAATTATGGCGGCTTTTTTATATATTTTTTAATATAAATTAAACACGCGAGCAATTCTTGTCTTCTCTCTGATGGCTGACGTAGCAGAGTACATCAACCTCATTAGATTTCCATCTGTTCAGTGTATATGTGTTATGCACCAGTAGCGGGACTTCTGGTTCTTTTGTCGTGGTCCACACGAATAAAACGTGTGTGGAGGTTTATCATTATTGCTTATGTAGTTGAAGACGTCAAGTATGATCGTAAAATGTACACTTTAATAAACCGGGTACTGGTTTGCGTTTCTCCCCATTAAGTGGAGTTTTGTTATGACTTGCTGTAATGTTTTTCTGCGCGTGCGATTTAAAATTTTGCATTGGTCTTAGTGCTTGCAGATGAAAGGAAGACAAAACGCTTGTGTTTTTGTTGCATCCGCCGTGATCACATAGCGTCTTGCCATTGAAAAAGAGAAAATACGTGGAACCAGTCCTAGTACTTACAAATGAAAGGAAGACAAAACGCCTATCTTTTTGTTGCATTGCTATGATCGCATAATGTCTTGCCACTGGAAGAGAAAAAATACGTGGAACCAGGAGACGCTGCTGACAGCAGGAAGCGAGAACATTCACGTCCATGCCTCGGTGTGGTACATGTATGCAAGGCCGCGTCGCTCGCTGTGCACTGGTCCGCCCGAGTGGAATAGTTTGCACGACTGTCGACAGCGGACGAGTTTGAGCACTTGAGCCTGATCCAGGCTGTTGACCTCGATGTGCGGGCCGATAAGAGCCCCGTGGTAAGGTGCCCGTCGTTGGGCGCTGTTCAGTTTCACACGGCCTGAGAGGTTTGGCAGTGTTTTTGCGCTTTTCGTGGTCCCATGCAGTCTCGGGTACATTGCCGCCTCATCTTGGTGGCGAAGGTGAGATTTTAATGAGGTGTTTGTCCCCGTTTTTGTGGGTTCTAGCGAAAGCCGCCTCTGGCCCGCCGTGCCTGTGGCAGTGTGTGTAATGCCTTTTACACACGGCGAGAGCGTTGGAGCGGTTTTAAGTGTGCCGTGAACGGTAAGGACTGCGTAGGCAGCAGCGTCGCGGTTACTGCGCCTTGTGGACGTCGATCTGCTGCTGCGTAGCTAACAGTGACAGTAACACCTCATGTTGCCGCTGCTTTTGGCCTTGGGCCCAAATGGCAAGAAGAACAAGGATAAAAAACAAGGAGAGAAGACCCCACCACCTCCCCAAACACACGCACGCACGCACGCACGCACGCACGCACGCACACGCGCACACACACACACACACACACACACACACACACACACACACACACACACACACACACACACACACACACACACCTCAGAGCTCCGGAGCTGTGAGAGTCGAGGTGGACGTCATGGGCTCCCCGTCTCTGATAGTCCGTACGTTCTCTGTAGACGTAAAGCAACACGTGAAGACGGCGACGGCACTGCACCATTGGGGCATCAGAAGGATGCATAGCTGCTGACAGCACAGCCAGAGATGTAGACGTTGAAGAGACGGATGCCGCGGTGGGTGAGGGTTGTCAGTGCAGTGTTGTGCAGGGCCGGCACAAAGAGCGTGGAGGAGGAAGAGGACGAGGTGGAGGAGCGAGTGAAGCTGGCGGGGAAAGCGGCGTGATTGCCCCCCGGCGGGACCGTAAAAGACATGCTTCAAGACACTTTACGAGCCCCAGATGAGCTGGCGAGCAGGCACCAGCGAACGGAATCCCAGGACGTGTAATTACATAGACCTGCTCCCCACATCTTTCGCAACGTCGAGCAGACTTTCATTACACACAATTATTTACACACATTTTTTCCCCCGCTCCTTGGGAGAAAATTTGCTCCGATTTTTTTCTTTGGCTGAAAATTTGCAGTTTGTAGACGGTTAATGGGAAGCTTGTTCAGACTGCAGTCTGCAGCTGCCGCCTCTCAGAGTGAAGAGCTCCACTGGCAAGGGAGGTTAATTTGTGTGGGCTTGTTGTGCGACTCTTTGATTCGTTTCAACTTCACTTTTTTGCATTTCCGCCTGTTTCCCCTTCTTCCACTGTTTGGATTATAACCCCCCACCCCCTCTCCCCTTCTCCCCCCTTCCCCTCAATTTCTTGGAGCTCTTCGTGAGTAGTTTTATGAGGCAAATTAACCAGCAGCGTGGATAGCTGCTCACCAAGTGTGTGTTTTTGTGTGTGTGGTTGTTGTTTTTGGGGGGGGGGGGGGGGGGGGGTAGCAGATGCTGGACGAGGTAGAATGGGAAAAACGACTCTGTAACCCGAACTTAGCCGCATTCTAATGGGACCTGCCTTGGCAGCCCTTCCAGGCTTCTTCCAGACAGCAAGAGTGATTAGTTTTGTAGTACCCTCTCTGTTTCGGTCTCCAGTGCGGCCATGAATGGTACCCTCAAGCTTGTGTATGTTCGACACTAACCTCGCCAATTGCTCTTTAATGAATTGCCTGACAGTCCGTGGCTGTGTCAGATTTAATTTAGTAATAGTTGTATGTGACAGTACCTGCGGGATGCTAGTTTGTAAGATGAAGTTTACAGCTAGTTAACTCTTTTTTTACCCCCCCCCCCCACACACACACACTGGGGGGGGGGGGGGGGTCTCCCCCTCCCACCCACTTTTTCCCGATAATGGTGAGTATATACCATGACGGTGATACTGACCTTCATGCAGATGATCTTGTTTATGTTCTTCAGAGGATATCTGAAGAGAAAAGGTCTCTCTTGTTGCTGCCTGGTTTAGGTTTTGTTTTGTTTTTTCCCTCTTTTATTTGGGGATGGGGGGAAGGAGAAGGGGCGGGGGAGTCTTTGCTCCTTGACTTATTTTTATGTTGACACGAAGAAACACTTAGCTGTGGCTTCCCTGGCTTTGTGAAGAGAGAGGTACTTAGAAGTCTCCTCGCCTCGGTTGATGTATCACTCTCGCGAGCTTTGTAATGATAATCTACTGCTCCTGTCTTCGCAGCCAAGCACCTCCAGAATCTGGCCTTCTTTTTAAATCCCCCTGCGTGTGCTTTCAGGCAGACCACCCAGAGAGGAATCAAGGCGGGGGGTTGCCAAGAATAACAGCCCCCCCCCCCCCCTCTCTCTCTCTCACACACACACACACACACACACACACACACACACACACACACACACACACACACACACACACACACACACACTAAATCAAGTGACAGTTCACTCGCAACGACAGTTCATTCGGTAACTTTTGCTCTGCAGGTAGTTTGGGTATAGGTTTACTTGTGGAGAGTCTACACGCTATTCATTGTAGTTTTTTTTGCCCGCATAATTATGACCTTCGTGGCAGACGACAAATCATCAAACAACCATCGCGTCTGTACATAAATGGTGGAGGATATTCGTATCTTTGCTACTGCAGTCCCCCAGTGGATCAGGGGAAAAGACCAGAATGCAGTGCGGTTGACACACAATTGACAGTTCAAGACAATTCTTTTAGGCCTGTTATATGATTCCCCCCCCCCCCCCCCCTTCTCCTTGTCCAAAATGCGGTGCGGCTGACACACAATTGACAGTTCAAGACAATTCTTTAGGCCTGTTGGTTATATGATACTCCCCCCCAAAAAAAAAACACCCCAAAAAACAAACAAACTTTCGTCCCCACTCCTTGTCTCCGGACAATGTCTCACTCCTCTTCTTCTCTCTTCCCTGTTTCTAAAAAGTGTCTGTTTCACTCCTCTTCCTCTCTCTTCCTTGTTTCTAGAAAGTGTCTCATATCTCTTCCCCTCTTCCTTGTCTCTGGACAGTGTCTCAGTGTCTCACTCCCCTTCTTCTCTCTTCCATGTTTCTACAAAATGTCTCAGAGCCTCACTTCTCTTCCTCTCTCTTACCTGTTTCTGGAAAGTGTCTGCCTCACTTTCCTCTCTCTTCCCTGTTTCTAGAAAGTCTCAGTGTCTCATTCCTCTTCCTCTCTTCCCTGTCTCTAGAAAGTGTCTCACTCCACTTCCTCTCTCTTCCCTGTTTCTAGAAAGTGTCTTAGTGTCTCATTCCTCTTCCTCTCTCTCTTTCCTGTTTCTGGACAATGTCTGACTCCTCTTCCTCTCTCATCCCTGTTTCTGGAAAGTGTCTCCCTCCTCTTCCTCTCTCTTCCCTGTTTCTAGAAAGTGTCTCCCTCCTCTTCCTCTCTGTTCCCTGTTTCTAGAAAATTTCTCAGAGTCTCGCTCCTCTGCCTCTCTCTTCCCTGTTTCTAGAAAGTTTCTCAGTGTCTCACTCCTTCCTCTCTCATCCCAGTTTCTAGAAAGTGTCTCATTTCTCTTCCCCTCTCTCTTCCCTTTCTCTGGACAGTGTCTCACTCCTCTTCCTCTCTCTTCCCTGTTTTTAGACAGTTTCTCAGTGTCTCACTCCTTCCTCTCTCATCACAGTTTCTAGAATGTGTCTCATTTCTCTTCTTCTCTCTCTTCCCTTTCTCTGGACAGTGTCTCGGTGTCTCACTCCTCTTCCTCTCTCTTCCCTGTTTCTAGAACGTGACTCGGTGTCTCATTCCTCTTCCTCTCTATCTTCGCTGTTTCTGGACAGTGTCTCAGTGTCTCACTCCCCTTCCTATCTCCCGTGTTTCTAGAAAGTCTCATTGTCTCACTCCTCTTCCTCTCTCTTTCCTGTTTCTACAGAGTGTTTCAGTGTCTCCTCTTTTTCTCTCTTCTTGTCGCTAGAAAGTGTCAGTGTCTCTCCCCCCCCCCCCCTTGTCTCAGGACAGCGTCTCAGTGTCTCCCTCCTGCCTCCCCCCTCCCTGTCTTGACAGTGTCTCAGTGTGTTTAGCCCCCCTCCCCGCGGCCCCAACGTGGCGTCTGCGGCGAGGGAGCAAAGTAAACCGTGTTTTATGCCGAGGCGAGGGAGGTTTAGCAAGGGTTTGAGGTTTGTAAAGTGGACTTTTATAGCGGACATGAGTGGGACAAGAGTCATAGAAGGCTGGATGGATGGGTCTGACATTTTATTGCTGCTCTGTCACACTTGGGGGCTTAGGCTGGGATCAAAGCCTCCTGTGCTTTTTTTTGGCCTGCGCATCCCCCCCCCCCTTCTTCTTCTTCTTCTTCTTCTCTTGCCTTTTGACGGAATGTAACGTTCAGTGTTATTCAAAGGAGTCGCTTTTCACGTACTACAGTTTACCTTTGAGTCTTAGTGCTGTGCTCCAGGGTCTTCTTTGAATTGTTGTGTTCTGCACCGCGTACCCCACTGTGCTGTATACCCAGTATTTTCAGTGTGGTGATGATGGTGATTTGTAGAGTCCGATACCAGTGTTGCGATAGCGTGCTCACTGCGTTTAAGGGAACGAAGAAAACAAACACGCAAAAAGGAGCCGAGTCAGATACTACACACACACGCACCACAACACACACACACACGCACGCACGCACCACACCACACACCGCACCGCACCGCACCGACCACCCACCACACCACACCACACCACACACACACACACACACACACACACACACACACACACAAGGAAACATTAAACAAAACAAAAACTCCAACTGTCTGTTGTGCACCGAGCAACAGCCATAAGACATTAAAAACACCAATCAGCGTAGATCAGTAAGACGTCGAGATCAGCAACAACAACACTGTAACGTCCATTAAACATCAAAAACAACAAGAACAGTGTAACATCCATATAACGTCGAGAACAACAACAGCAGTGTAACATAGCAGCAACAACAGTATAACGTCCATAAGACATCAAGAACAACAACGACAGCATAACATGAACAGTTAGTTGATGCTTTGAGCCCCGTCAACCACTGTTACTGGTAACGACATCAGTAAGACGTCGAGAACAACAACAACAGTGTATCATCCATATGACCTTGAGAACAACATCAACAGTGTAACATCTGTAAGGCATATAGAACAACATCAGCGGCGTAACGTCCGTAAGACACCAAGAACAGCAACAACAGTGCAACACCTAGAAGACATAGAACAGTGTAACATCCATAAGACACAGAGAACAACAGCAGTGTAACATCTGTAAGACGTGGCTTTGCGGGGCCAGGCGAGGTGACTAAAGTGGTTGTGTGTGTGTGTGTGTGTGTGTGTGTGTGTGTGTGTGTGTGTGTGTGTGTGTCGCGCGCGCGCGCGCGTGCGCACGCGCGCGAGGACTACAATATCATGACTATAATTTATTAATTTTTGAGGTTTTAATGTATACATTTTTCTTGTTCTTGTACAGCGCGCTGTGTTCACCCTTCTCGGTGAGATACGGCGCTGTAGAAATGACTGCTATTGCTATTATTATTATTATTATTATTGTGTGTCTTGCAGCACACGTCGCCGTCGCCCGGGGCCTCGCCGCGACCGCTGCTGCTGCTGTCCGGAGGAGAGGAGGACCGGACCTCCACCGAGGACTCCTCCTCCAACCACCGGGTCAACGGGCCCTGCCAGCCGCCACGATGCGTGTCCAGGGACAGGTTCAGTGATGTGAGTACGCTGCTCTCGTCCTGTCCGTCTTAGTTGTTACGTGTGAACGTGTCAGTGTTAGTTGTTACATGATGTGGTCATGTCAGTGTTGGTTGTTTACATGCTGTGAACGTGTCAGTGTTGGTTGTTACGTGCCGTTATTATGCCAGTGTTAGTTCAAGTTGTTACATGATGTGGTCGTGTCGGTATTGGTTGTTTACATGCTGTGAGCGTGTCAGTGTTAGTTGCTACATGATGGTGAGCGTGTCAGTGTTAGTTGCTGCTACATGTTAGTTGTTACATGCTGTTGTCGTGTCAGTATTAGTTGTTACATGCTGTTGTCGTGTCACTGTTAGTTGTTACATGCTGTGATCGTGCCAGTATTAGTTGTTACATACTGTTGTTGTGTCAGTGTTAGTTGTTACATACTATACCTGCTGGAGTCGTTTGAGTGTTAGTTGTTACATGTTGTGTGTCAGTGTTAAACCCAAACACATAAAAGTTGAACGCTAGTTATTATGACAAAACACAGCCTGCGAATTTTTGGGGTAGGACCCTTTTTTAGTCTACAAAACAACAGTTAAAGGGCGAAAAATGAGATGTAGGACACTTACTTAGCTTTAGCTTTAGCTGTTTGGTTCTGCTGTTTCAGTGTCCAGTCAATGTTAGTTGTTACATGCTGTGAGCGTGTCAGTGTTAGTAAGTTCTTGGAATTTACGTCCAGCCAACTGTTTAGGATCACCTCGAGATGAACCACACGTGGAAAGTTCTTTTACACCAGTTCAAAACGCAAGTCACTGAATCATAAGCCAGAAAGCTGGATCACAGTTCCGGGCACAACAGAGTCAGCAGCAAACGCAGCCAACTCGAAAACAGCCAGTGACAACCAAGTCTCAGTATCGACATTTCACCTTACAACAACCGCCAGAAGTATCACATTACATGCTGCGGCTTGTGAAATGACTGTCGTGTCAGCCTTGGACCCAAGGTACTCAGGGGAGCGGCTGCCGGTCGTTGGCACACGCGGTCTTTGATTTTCCAAAATGAAGCTTAGTGCCACAGCAGTAGCAGTCTTTTATGACTGAGCAGCCGTGAGCCGTACGGCTCGGTGGCATACTCGTGGAGTTGTATTGTCTCGGCAAGGTTTTTGTCTGAAGTAGTTAAACGTGGTTCTTGCACACTAACTAAAATCATAGACAAAATGTTTTACAGTTCGTTTGTTGGTTGTTGTATTTCTTTGTGTGTGTGTGTGTTTTTTGTTTTGTTTCTTTCTTTGTTTTGTTTGTATTTGTTGTTGTTGTGTGTGTGTTTTTTGTTGGGAAGGGGGGGGGGGGGGATCTGTTAAAGTGAACAAGGATGATTCTGAATGTTAGGGTTTAATTACGCCTTCATGCCAGTTTTGGTGATCTATTTACGAGATGAACAGAAAATTAGACTTGCTGTTGCTTTTTACAGATGAAATCGGTTAAGCTTTTTGTTTGGGCTAGATCGTAGTAGTTTAGATCACCAGATAGTTGCAGTGGACTGTTTTATCTGACAACGAAAACAATACTGTTGATTTTGTCATTAAATATTTCAAAAGTGTTTCTTACGTTGGTCACTGAACTACAAACATCAGTTTATTGGCAGAGACCGGCATCAGTGCAGAGGTGTTGTTTTTATTGAGGGTTCCCGTTAAGTTGGCGATTTACGGTGGTAGTTGCCACAGTTTCTGTATGGTTCTGTGATGTTCCGCGTGCAGCGCTCCATTAGAGATTATTTGCACTTCTTGTTCTACACGGCACATCCGTCAACACAATGGCCATGGCATTTCACTGTTTGCACTCATAACACCGTCTCAATCATTCCGCACGGAAAGACCTAAGCTTGATTCGTATCATCTTTATATAAATAGACATCCAAACCACACCACTGTACCGGAGTTTGTGATCTGTGTTGTTCGGCCGTCTCAGGACTCGGTGATACGTTTAATTGAAGTGCACTGAGTTTCCCCCCAGGAAAAACCTGGAGCTCACAGGAAGCACTGGGTAGTGTCCAAGTCTGTGTAATCATTTGTATTCGTCTCGTTGGGATGCGACTGCTGCTGAGCTTGGAGATCGATAAGTGTAAGCTGTATCTGCTGGAAATCGGCTCTTTCCTTCCTTCTACACTGCAGCACGTCTCGAGTCCAATCACTGTGACTGTGGTGGTTGAGTGTGGAAGAATGGATTTTTCCCTTTCTTGTTTGTTTCTGTCGAAGTCAATTATGTGCGAGTACATTCATTCATTAGCTAGGTCTGGACTCAGTTTGGATGTGAACAGAAAATACTTTAGATTGACTGACAAGCGGTTTATGTGTCCCTTTCGGTGTACTGCCATGTTGGTTTGATGGATTGTGTGGGTTGAGCGTACTTTGTATCGTTACACGTATCAAAAAGAAATAACATCGGTAGCGTCAAATACAGATTGAGGTCCCCGAGTATCCACACGCCTTTTTAGGCGTAGGTATAACGGGCGATACGATTTTTTCCTGTCAGGCAGATCGATTTTCAGATGGCAGGTGGATACTCATTGTATCCTGTCTAGACGGCAGTGAAGTGACACATTGTATCTAGTAGAGGTCTAGGTGGCAGTGCAGTGACACATTGTATGTAGTAGAGGTCAAGGTGGCAGTGCAGTGACCCATTGTATGTAGTAGAGGTCAAGGTGGCAGTGCAGTGACCCATTGTATGTAGTAGAGGTCAAGGTGGCAGTGCAGTGACACATTGTATGTAGTAGAGGTCAAGGTGGCAGTGCAGTGACACATTGTATGTAGTAGAGGTCTAGGTGGCAGTGCAGTGACACATTGTATGTAGTAGAGGTCTAGGTGGCAGTGCCGTGACACATTGTATGCAGTAGAGGTCTAGGTGGCAGTGCAGTGACACATTGTATGTAGTAGAGGTCTAGGTGGCACTGCAGTGACACACATATCTGGTAGATGTCTAGGTGGCAGTGCCGTGACACATTGTATGCAGTAGAGGTCTAGGTGGCAGTGCAGTGACACATTGTATGTAGTAGAGGTCTAGGTGGCACTGCAGTGACACACATATCTGGTAGATGTCTTGGTGGTAGTGCAGTGACACTATATTTGGTAGAGGTCCAGATGGCAGTGCAGTGACTCGTTGTATGTGATAGAGGTTTAGACGGCAGTGCAGTAACTCGTTGTGTCTGATAGAGGTTTAGACGGCAGTGCAGTGACTCGTTGTATGTGATAGAGGTTTAGACGGCAGTGCAGTAACTCGTTGTATCTGATAGAGGTTTAGACGGCAGTGCAGTGACTCGTTGTATGTGATAGAGGTTTAGATGGCAGTGCAGTGACTCGTTGTATCTGATAGAGGTTTAGACGGCAGTACAGTGACTCGTTGTATGTGATAGAGGTTTAGACGGCAGTGCAGTGACTCGTTGTATGTGATAGAGGTTTAGACGGCAGTGCAGTGACTCGTTGTATGTGATAGAGGTTTAGACGGCAGTGCAGTGACTCGTTGTATGTGATAGAGGTTTAGACGGCAGTGCAGTGACTCGTTGTATGTGATAGAGGTTTAGACGGCAGTGCAGTGACTCGTTGTATGTGATAGAGGTTTATACGGCAGTGCAGTGACTCGTTGTATGTGATAGAGGTTTAGACGGCAGTGCAGTAACTCGTTGTATCTGACTGAGGTTTAGACGGCAGTGCAGTGACTTGTATGGATAGAGGTTTAGACGGCAGTGCAGTGACTCGTATGTGATAGAGGTTTAGACGGCAGTGCAGTGACTCGTTGTATGTGATAGAGGTCTAGACGGCAGTGCAGTGACTCGTATCTGATAGAGGTTTAGACGGCAGTGCAGTGACTCGTTGTATCTGATAGAGGTTTAGACGGCAGTGCAGTGACTCGTTGTATGTGATAGAAGTTTAGACGGCAGTGCAGTGACTCGTTGTATGTGATAGAGGTTTAGACGGCAGTGCAGTGACTCGTTGTATGTGATAGAGGTTTAGACGGCAGTGCAATGACAGAAGTCTAGATGGCAGTTCAGTGACAGAGGCCAAGGTGGCAAAGTAATGACAGAGGCCTAGGTGGCAGTGCAGTGACACTGTCTGATATCCTTGATGGCAGGACGGTGATACATGTCTGGTAGAGGTCTAGATGGCAATGCAGTGATACATTGTATCTGGTAGAGGTCTAGATAGCAATGTAGTGATACATTGTATCTGGTAGAGGTCTAGATGGCTATGTAGTGATACATTGTGATACATTGTGTCTGGCACTACGATGACATGCATCCGGTAGAGATCCAGATGGTAGGACGGTGACACATCGTATCCGGAAGGGATCCAGATGGTAGTGTTATGACACATCGTATCCGGTAGAGATTAAGATGGTAGTGTTGTGACATATTGTATCCGGTAGAGATCCAGATGTCAGAACGGTGACACATCGTATCCGGTAGGGGTCCAGATGGTAGTGCAGTGACACACGTGAGGCAGACGCAGTGTCACACAACTAACCCTGGCAACTGGAAAGTGACAGCACAGTGAGTGATGGGTTCAGCGTCGCTGTTTTTTGAGAGTTTACGGTCACAACAGCTCTTTTGAATTAAAGTGGAAACGAAGTCGATCTGAATGTTCCAATTCGAGCATTTACATGTTAATGAGGACTCCCCATCCCCCGGCCCCACCCCCCGAACGTATTTATCGTTGCTGATTTGCGGCAGACAAAAACTGGTCCCTGGTGCCCGGCCTATCTGTGACGGGCAGAGCGACACAGGCTGCACAGCGAGAACAAGGAAGGACCAGTGATTGTGGCTTGAAACTGCAGGCAGACAGCTCTAGCAGCTTGATGGAGTGGAGGAGAGTAGTTTTCCCCTGACAACTGCTGGAGTCTCTAGTCCTCTCCATTATTTCGTCCTCAGTGCTGTGAGCCGTTCATAGGCTGATCAATTTCTATGGGTCCCCGATGGCTCGCCGCACCCCTGGGGCTTGGGGCACGTAGGGGGCAAGCGCAATGTTCAGTTTACCCCCGTTGGGCGAAGTCAGCAAGGCCCGCATTAAAGGGGCAGTCCTGCCCGCCTCAGAGCTCGGGAGCTGTGTGAGAGACGAGGTGGACGTGCTGGGCTCCCCGTCCCTAATAGTAATAGTCCCTACGGTCTCGGTGGACGTAAAGCAACACTGAAGAAGGGGAAGTGCCGGTATCCAGACTTTGGTGCCAACTTGCTGACTATAGTTTAGTTTATTTGTTTTGTTGTTGTTGTTTTTTTGTTTATTTTTTGTGTGTGTACCTCCCCCCCCCCCCCCCCCAACACGAGCTCACATTTTTTGTGTGTGCTGCCAGTGCCTTTCGTTATGCGTGGACTACCCGAGCTCCTGATGCCTCATCCAGATCTACGTGGTATCGATAACAAAAATTCACAACAGTGCTAGATATACATCTGTGCTCCCTTAGCTTTGCACGAAAGATTGATCCCCCCTCCCCCTCCCCCGCAACACATACACAGAGGCCCTAAGTTTTTCTCCCGTCAGATTTCCCCAGGACAGTCGGCCCGAGCGGTTTTGTGCTAAACCAGTTGATATCCTCCCCAGAGATCCCGGCTGAGACGCCCATCTTTAATTCGGAACATGTCTGTCGTGAATGGATTCTCCTCTGGCTCAGGGCTGCTCTCGGGCCGCGCGACTCACCGGGGAGGCCATGGCTTTTTGCGAAATTCTCTGATTAGCGAACTGCAGGAGAGGGGACAAAAAACCCGACAAGCTGCAACACTCAGGGAATGAAACATCAAACTGGCTCTCGGCATGAGCTGCTTTCACACCAGCACGCCCTTAAAAAAAAAAAAAAAAAAGGTGGGGGGGGGGGGGGGGAGTAATGTGCCTCCGACAGGAGGGAGGAGCCGGGGAACGGGGGTGCTCTTCGTGTCTGTGTCGCGCTCAATATGTGCGGCGTGAAGCGAGCGTTTGTCGAGGTTGATACCGTACCACGTCAATACAATCCGGCCCTTTGATTTGTCACTACAGCCTCTCCGCACGCCCTTAAAAAAAAAAAAAAAGGGGTGGGTGGGTGGGGATCTTTTGAAGGAGATGAAACGTATTTTTCTGTCAGGCCATCAATGCAGGCTTGTTCGGTACCCCCCCCCCCCCCCCCCCAAAGGAAGAAAATAAAAATAAAATCTTCCTTCCCTTTTTGGCCATAGTTTTAACAGCCCCAGGGGGCATTTATATTTGGCCGTAACAATTATTGATTTCCTGCTGAAGCGGCGTGTCTGTTTTTAATTGTGCTGGGGAAAGCTGCCTTCGTGACAAGTGAAATGATCGTGTGTGTTTTTGCTTTCTGTGTGCAGGCCAGCACCCATTCCAGCTCTGGACAGGGCTACGTGGTACGTTCTTCTTCTTTTTCTTTTCCCCTAGTTTTGTGTGTTGATCGGTGTACCCACTTGTTCATTGCGTTCATAATTGGTGTACCCACTTGTTCACTGTGTTCATTACGGCACGTCAGCAGTTTTCTTACCATGAATCCGTCAGAGTAACAGGACAGAGCGGCTTAGTTGCCAGTTAGGGCTGGATATTGATCTGCTCCCATCTTCCCATCCCTTGCCTTAATACCGTCATTTTAACTATCACCACAAACAATCTCTTTCGAAGACTTTTAAGAGCTTTCCTATAGGGCTGAAATTGTGTGCTTGATCCATGTTGACCCAACTTTGGGTTCAATCGGGGGGGGGGGGGGGGGGGGGGGGGGTCTAGGAAATAGTTCTGGAAAAGTGTATTGTGGTGCTGCTTGTTCCCTCACTGAAGTTGAAATATTCACTGTCAGTGGAGGCGAGTTCCATAGTGCGGGATCGTTAATTATTAATTTGTTAGTACTTCAGTGTGCAGTGTAGCTGAAATCTACCTTCATTCCCAGAGCAACTCCCAGCTGAGATGTGTAACTTTACTCAGTAAGACAGAGATGTAGCAGGGATCGCAGGAAAGGCGATGGGGGGAGGGGGGGGGGGGGGGGGGGGGGGGGGAGTGATTCAAGCCCCAGTTGACTTTAACGCGTGTTAGGGAACAGCAAGTCTCGGAGCAAGCTTAGAGAAGGCTTACCTCGTCGGTGTTGCCTGAACCGGGGCCGGTGCCTTGATGTAGGGGCTCGGTGTTTGTGTAGGCAGCGGGGGGGGGGGGCAAAAAACGCCCAGGATTGCGTGACATTACCCCGTGTTTATCTTGGCACTTGAAAGTGAGATGTTTTTGAAGTGAGAGCTGCTTGTAACTCACAGGAAGAGTTGGCGTCACTTTGTGTGATGAGAGTTGGAGGGAGAAGGCATTTGTCTTTCTTTCATTTGTTGTCCCGTGTGTGTGTCCTGTTTGTCTGCTGAAGCCATTGTTTGGGTGGGGGTGGTAGTGTGTGTGCTTGCGCCCTCCCCCCCTCCCACGATGAATATTATAAAGTTTATTTCGTGCAACTGGTAACGTCCATTGATTCAATTGTAAACACAGTAACAAGAGTAACTTATTGAACATTAACAGTATATCTGATCTGCAATTGCACTTTTGCTTTAGACGTAACTGTAGAATAAGTGTATGTCTCACAAGTTTACTTCAGATCACAAAAAAAACATCTTCAGAACTGAAAACAGAATGGAATTTTGTTTTATTCTTTAGTTGTATTGATGACTTGTTTTGTTTGTTTTTTCTTCTTCTTCGTCTTCTCTCTCTCTCTCTCTCTCTCTCTCTCTCTCTCTCTCTCTCTCTCTCTCTCTCTTCCCTCAACCCCTTTTTTTTTTTAACACCGCTATGTGCCTGCCATTCCAGTGTTGTGATGTATGTGTTGCCATATTTAAAGTCATTCCCGAATCATTTTTGGCACTGTCAGTATTACGACGTTTAGGCGTTATCTCGGGTAAATACGCGGGAACAGATAAAAACGACTTTTGTTTAAGCATAGACGCCTCGGAACAGAATGGAGGGGCTACAGTGAATGAATAGGTTATGACAATGTCGTGGCGAGAATATTTGTGTTGCTTTGCACTCGCCGTGTAGTTTCTTGCACCGGAGAGATGGCCAAGTAAAAACAAGCACAGTGTCAATGTTTGTCTCGGGAGATGGCTGCTGCATGAACACAGCCCCAACAAAAACGTTGGGCTGGAATGTTTAGGGGGGTGTCGTATTTCCCATGTCAGAGAGGATAATTTGTAGCGCGGCTTAAAGCAGGCTTTAGACGGTGGCTGGCTTTGAGTAACGATGTGTTTGTCAGACTTGCCCAGCCCGCAGCCGACAGTAATCCGCGCCACAATTCATTGCAGGAGCTTCGTTTTGTGAGGGGCCGGGGGTGAAGCCTGTGGCGCCCCGCCGCCATTTACATACATCCCCACATAGCCGGCTGCTGGCTGTGCCCTTTATGCCCGCTCGCCAGCCTCCCTCCCTCCCTGTGGGAAGGGATCGCATCAGTGGATGCAAGGGCTTCGGTCTTTTAAATGAAACCCGTCTTTTTATGGAACTGCTCAGTACCGAATTTCGGTGGCGAGGGAAACAGAACAGCATAAACGATGAAAGATAAATTGGTGCCTTTCAAGTTGAACTCGTGTAGGGGGGACTTCATTAACTCTCGTGTACACTGAAAAACAACAACAGGCGATTTGTTTAATAGGTACACATTTTTATTTTGTTGGTTTATGTATTTACTCTCTCTCTCTCTCTCTCTCTCTCTCTCTCTCTCTCTCTCTCTCTCTCTCTCTCTCTCTCTCTCTCTCTCTCAAAACAAGGTCATTATTAAGAACTTTGCCATATTCCTGTACTTAGCCTTTAAACGAAGAGAATTCCTATTACGTGAATGATGATGCAACTGTATAGGTAAGTTAGTGCACTTCATGTTTGTGTATATTCATCTACATACTGTAAAAATTCTGGATATATGTGGGATTGCTATTTCTTATGATTTGCATGTTCCTCTGAACACTTTGCTAAAGTACAGTTTGCAACTATTAGTATAACCTTTGTGAAGGCCACAGGCCAGTCAAATAAACTTTTGCGTCTTGCGTCTCTCTCTCTCTCTCTCTCTCTCTCTCTGAAACATGAGTAAATAAAATTCTGTGTGTATGTGTGTGTGTGTGCACCAAGTAGCGGTCCTTCCGCAGACCCTGAATCCTGTACTGCCTTCCTTTCATTAAGTAGGCATAGTCGTTGCATGGAGGGAGTAGTGGCTTGTAGCCCCACCCACTCCCCCCGCCCCCCTACCGGTCTGTCGGTTGTGTCATACAGCTGGAACCATTGAATGACCCTTTAATGGACAGCGTTCGTAGCAGCAGTCGATAGAATGTCTCATTCGTCTTCAGCTTTCTTAGAAAATTAAATGTGCACAAGAAATAAACAAGTTTCGAGAAGTTCAGGGTGATATGAAACCTGCGACATTTGTCTCGCCAGGTATGAGTAAGAGAGGTCAGGATGAGGATTTTCTGAACGTATTCCTGCAGCGAATTTCCACTTGACTTGGGTAAGGGGGGGGGTGGAGGGGGGTAACACCTGTTGCACCAGGAATCACCTGACATGGGGGAGTATGGTGGGGGAGTGTAACACATGAAGCCACCTGACATGATCAAACCAAATGATATAACTTAGTGTCATAATCCTTAACACAGTCTATTGTCTGTTGTTGTAAATTGGGTTTTACAGTACAGATGTCCAAGGATATTGGAAGTGGTTGACAAAATGCTTCGTACCAACGTCCAGACAATGTCACTGTATGTAGGATGCCACTGAGATTAATCTGTCGCGCAGTTATCGTATTTTGGATGGGTTGATCCTCTCTTTGGAAAGAACTGCGCTGTTGTTGAGGGACACGAGAACCTGAGATGAGGCTTTTGGCGAAGAAAGGTCGCTTGCCGACCCCCCACTTCAACAGACAGCAGTCAATGTCATTCTGCGTGTAGCACTATGCAAAATAGTCAGCGCATGCACACACACGCAAGCACGCACACACACACGCACGCACACACACGCACGCACGCACGCACGCACGCACGCACGCACGCACGCACGCACGCACGCACGCACGCACGCACGCACGCACGCACGCACGCACGCACGCACGCACGCACACACACACACACACACACACACACACACGGTCCTTCAGGCATAGTTAGGGCAGTTGTTATGAGAGACGGACGATGCAGGTCAGGGTAGTTGAGTGTTTGAAGATTTGTAAGTACTTGTTGGGTTTGTACGGTTTATTTTGGAAGACAGTTTAAAAGCAGGCCAACACAAAACTGTCGCTTTTTTTCCCCCCGCAGGAAGGAAAGTGAAGCTTATTCCGCCCAAACAGGCGGAGGCTTTTCCTGCATGAATATTTCATTCCCCAAAATGTGCGTCCCACAGCATTTTTAAAAAAAAAGGGGGGGAGAAAAAAAGAAGAAGAAAAAGAAAAAAAGCAAGCGTTCTTCTCCCCTGGAGGAAAATGAAGAAAAAGTAGCTCCCCACCCCACCCCCGCCCCCCTCCGCCTCCCTGGAGGTGTGAACTGCAAATAGGCAACATAATAGCGGAGCAATTGTGTTTGGAACCCCTCCCCTTTCTGGTCGCCTCCGTGCCTCCCTCCCCCGGTCTCTGGCGATCAATACTGTGTCCTCCCCGGGTCAGCCAGCCTTCCCGTCAACCCTCCCTGCCACTGTTTACTGGGCTTCATTCATATTCATGAGCTTTGTCTGCTTCTCTTTCTTGCAGTGTGACATAGAAAGTGGGGATGAGAAGGTAAGCGCTTTGCAATTTACTGTCTTACTTTTTGCGCCCTCTCGGCTGTCTGCTTTTGTGTTTGCCAGTGTTTCGGGGGGTTGTTTGTCAGTGTGAGTGTTGTTGTTGCCTGGTGTATCGGTGGTGTGTCGGTGTCAGTGTGAGTGTTGTTGCCTGGTGTGGCGGTGTCCGTGTTGTGGTTGCGGTTTGGGTGCCCCCAGGAGGCTGGAGTGAGTGGGGGGGGGGCTGTGTGTTGTCTTGCTTTGTGTGAGAGTTGCTGGTGAAATGTTTGCTGCGGCGTCTTGACACTGTTTCCACAGTAAAGGTCGAAGGGGTATTTTTGTTCCATGTCTGTCAAAACTCTCTGTCTGTTTAAGGGCTTTTTGTGTTTCTGTTTGCCTTTTGCCAAATGTGTGTCCCATGCCTTTTGCTAAATGTGTGTCCCATGCCTTTTGCCAAATGTGTGTCTCATGCGTTGTGCTAAATGTGTGTCCCATGCCTTGTCCTAAATGTATGTCCCATACCTTTTGCTAAATGTGTGTTCCATGCCTTGTGCTAAATGTGTGTCCCATGCCTTGTACTAAATGTGTGTCTCGTGCCTTCTGTCAAATGTGTGTCCCATGCCTTTGGCTAAGTGTCTGTCCAATCACTCTGCCTAAAGGCTGAGTCGTACATATGTTGTTGTTTTTATTGCAGTAGCAGGCCATTTCAGCAGATTTATGACGAATTTTGTATTCTGGGCAGAGTTGTAAATTTCAGCACGCCGCAATAGATTGCGTTTCGCATTACGCAGCCGCAAAATGAATTGTACAAACGTCTTCTGCTTCTTCGTTTTTGTTGCTGTTGTTGAAACCCGGCTCGTTGTGAAGAGCGGTATTGCTACGTGTTAATTCTCCGCTTGGATTTCAAGCCGTCGTGTGAAACTTCAGAGCAGACAAACGCAGATGCATTACTCTGGCACCGGGCACCGCCACTGTCATTGTGTGAAGTTGTCAGTGTTGCATTGAACCAGTGCTGCGGCTGCACAGGACGAGAAGGTGGGGTGTCAGGCTACATACACCTTGTGCTTATGTGCCAGGCTTTTCTGCCCGCTCCTTATCAGTCGGGCGTATTTGGATAAGGCGAATAGGCCCCTAGTGTGGGACTTCACACCCAGAGAGGCTTGCGATTCTTTCGCTTTACTGCACCAAAGAAAAGAACACACGGTGCGTGTGTGTGTGTGTGTGTGTGTGTGTGTGTGTGTGTGTGTGTGTGTGTTGGGCAGCTTGAAGATAAGTTTTCTTTAAGCCTCTTTAACGATCGTGCAACAGCCACTCTGAAGATCGTGTTTCACAGGGCGGTAAAGGTCACCCCCCATGACAGGAACATAATGATCGTGTTTCACAGGGCGGTAAAGGTCACCCCCATGACAGGAACAGTAATGATCGTGTTTCACAGGGCGGTAAAGGTCACCCCCATGACAGGAACGTAATGATCGTGTTTCACAGGGCGGTAAAGGTCACCCCCATGACAGGAACATAATGATCGTGTTTTCACAGGGCGGTAAAGGTCACCCCCATGACAGGAACATAATGATCGTGTTTCACAGGGCGGTAAAGGTCACCCCCATGACAGGAACATAATGATCGTGTTTCACAGGGCGGTAAAGGTCACCCCCATGACAGGAACATAATGATCGTGTTTCACAGGGCGGTAAAGGTCACCCCCATGACAGGAACATAATGATCGTGTTTCACAGGGCGGTAAAGGTAACCCCCAGGACAGGAACATAATGATCGTGTGAAGTTTCCAGCTGATGTTTAGGGGAAGGTAAAGCTCAGGCTTTAGGCGTTAGGATTGTATGGTTTGACGAACAGGTAGACAGATTGGTACGGAAGGTGCTTTCTTCACAACTATCACCACACGTTGATCTGGACTGTTTGACAGGCTTGATCTTCGGCGCTTCTCCTTCTTCAAAGGATTTGCACTGGCACGTTCTCTCTTTGTCGGGGGGGGTGTATTTATTCACTGTTGTTTTTGTACGTGGCTGTTGGTTGGCAGTTAACGATGGCTGTTCGTTAGCAGTTAACGGTGGCTGTTGGTTGGCAGTTAACGATGGGTGTTGGTTAGCAGTTAACGATGGGTGTTGGTTAGCAGTTAACGGTGGCTGTTGGTTAGCAGTTAACGGTGGCTGTTGGTTAGCAGTTAACGGTGGCTGTTATGTTGGTTAGCAGTCAACGGTGACTGTTATGTTGGTTAGCAGTCAACGGTGACAGTTATGTTGGTTATCAGTTAACGGTGGCTGTTGGTTAGCAGTTAACGGTGGCTGTTGTGTTCGTTAGCAGTTAACGGTGGCTGTTGGTTAGCAGTTAACGGTGGTTGTTGGTTAGCAGTTAACGGTGGCTGTTATGTTGGTTAGCCGTCAACGGTGACTGTTATGTTGGTTAGCAGTCAACGGTGACAGCTATGTTGGTTATCAGTTAACGGTGGCTGTTGGTTAGCAGTTAACGGTGGCTGTTGGTTAGCAGTTAACGGTGGCTGTTGGTTAGCTGAACTGCATTTCGTGAAAGAGCAAATCACGCCTGCATCTCGAGCATCTGGGACTATAGGCAGTATATCACAACGATAAGTTATACTGTAGCGCTCACAGCCATCACTGTCTAGCAGCACCTAGACTGTGGGGGCCGTACATGACGCAGTCAAGCTAATACGACCCCCCACCCCCACCCCACCCCACCCCCCCAAACACCCTCCTCCCCAGCACCCCACCTATCCAGTGCCGTGAGCGAGGAAACCGATCAGAAACTGTATGATCTAGCCAGTGTAGTCAATGAGCAGATGCGATAGCTTGGCATGTATGTGTTTGAAAGCGAAGTGTAGAGATAGAGGTGGACCAGAAGCACCCAGTTATCGCGGGGAGTACAAGTGCACCACTTGCGTAAGCAGTTTGCCTTCGGTTTGGGGGCTTCGGTGGCCACCCAACTTCTTCAAGTTTTTCTTACAGTGCAGAATTAAATAAATCAGTTTGTTCGGTGTTTTTTTGGTTGTTTGGGGTCGCAGTGTTCACTGCAGCTTACTCCCAAACACGTGACTTTTGTGTGTACTTGATCGGTTGGGGTCGCAGTGTTGACAGGCCACTGGAGCTAATCCCCAAACACGTGACCTCTGTGTGGTTTGTATGGCTGGTTGGGGTCACAATGTTTACCACTGGAGCAAATCCCCAAACGCGTGACAGGTTTGTATGGCTTGTTGGGGTCGAAGTTTTCACACCAGAGCTAATCCCCAAACACGTGACTTCTGTGTGCTTTGTATGGCTGGTTGGGGTCGCAGTTTTCACACCAGAGCTAATCCCCAAACACGTGACTTCTGTGTGCTTTGTATGGCTGGTTGGGGTCGCAGTTTTCACACCAGAGCTAATCCCCAAACACGTTACTGCGGAACTGGTTACAGTAGCTCTTCAGCGCTGTACGCATCCCTTTCCTTTGGGCCTTAATTTTTGACACTTGAAGCAGATGCAGGGTATCCCAAAACACATGTGTGCGTTCTTTGTGAGTGTTGGGGCCGTGCCGACATATGGCCGGCACCTGAAACAGCCTTGGCTCGTGGAGCCAGACTTTGGCATCCGTGGCACCCAGGTCTTCTCCGGCTCGTGGCCTGATACTGCTCGGCCTGCAGTCGCTTTCGCGTGTGATCCCCAAACCTTGCCCCCTTTCTTTGTTTCCGGGCGCAGGCAGCAGTAGTAGTTGAATATACTGTGCTGTCGTGGCAGCGGTGTGCAGGGTGATCACTGGAGGTCAAAGTATAACTCTTTTGTGCGTTAAGTTGATCAGTAGAGGTCTAGCTCTTCCGTGCACTAAGATGATCAATAGAGGTCTAGCTCTTCCGTGCGCTAAGATGATCAATAGAGATCAAAGTATAGCTCTTTCATGCTTAGTTGATCTGCCATGGCTCTTTCAAAGTATAGCTCTTTCGTGCTTAGTTGATCAGTCATAGCTCTTTCAAAGTATAGCTTTTTCGTGCTTAGTAAATCAGTCATAGCTCTTTCAAAGTATAGCTCTTTCGTGCTTTGTCTCCTGACTGAAATTCTGCCAGTCGAATTTCTGTCATTCTGGTTCATTCAACTTTCACTGTTTCCAATCCTCAAACATAACTTGACGTGTGATGCTGACATTGCACTTTGGCGTCACTGTTTTCAGTTTGTGTCGGCCAGGTACTGCTGCATCAGTTTGACTGTGGTTAGACGTCGAGTCCCTAGCTAACTAACCGTACCCGTCTTTTGAATGACAAGGATGTGCCAAGCTCTTCATCCAAGGAATGCGCGAGAGAGGATCTGTCCCACATTTTTTGCTTCACCCACGAGCCACTTCTTTGCTTTCGTGTACAGCAGCACAGACGGGGCAGACCAATGTCCGTAATCCACGCTGACAACGATGCTCACAACACTGTATTCACGAACTCGGGGGGAAAAGGCGATCCTTTGCACATTCGCTTGCATTTTTATTTTTATTTTATATTTTATTTTATGCATTTTTATGTGTGTTTAGTTTTGATTCTGTTTTGGATTGCAGGGGGTGAGGTGGGGTTAGTTAATATTTTGTTTTTGTGTGAGTTAAAGGGGGGGGGGGGTTCTTGTGTTCAGAAATGCAGAGAACAAGCCCGGTGAACACGTGCTAGAGTTCGTTACATGCCTTGCCACATGTGATCTTCCCTTGTCCTTGGAATGGCCAGGTTTCTGTTCCGCTGACCAGTCAGGGCAGGGCTTTCTGACCAGACCAGCGCATTGAACGATAGGCGCTTTCCAAATGTCCATTAATAGTATTTTTTATTATTACGACAGTAGTTGTCCTGTGCACGTCCCTTGCTGGGGCCGTTGTCAGTGAGTGCTGACTGGCCTGAATGGTGACAGCGTGTTGAATGCCCTCTGTGCGGCTGTCGTCCTGTGTCTGCCCTCGGCCCCAGCGCTCCCCGGGCTGCCAGCCGCCCACCCTTTTGCACTGTCGCAACGCTGCTGCTGCTGCCCTCTGCAACTGGTGATGACCCGCAAAACCTTCACGCATCCAACCACATCACCATCTCCCCAGTCCCCCAACTCTTCCCCAACCTAGTTAAATTCTCCCGCCCCCCAAAGAAAAAATCACGTAGAAAGGGCTCTTCTTTTCTTTTTTTTAATACATGGACTTCTCTTAGACGGAATCCATTCGGCTTACTTCCCCCCCACCCCCAAACCATTCAGCTTACTTCCCTTAGACTGCGGCTGCTCTCCCCTGGAGGCCTCCCCGGGGAGTAGTAGACAATTTACAGCTTTGCCTGATCTCATCACCCACCCGGGGCCCCGCGGAGCGTCGGGCTGCCTCACAGACGCCGCCCGCTGTCTAATTGCTGCTGCACATGCAACAACGGGGCTGACGGCACAGCCCCCTCGCCTGTCGTGGCCATGAAAATTGTATTACCCGCTCCTCCTTTCGCTTCCGCCCGGAGCCCGTGCAGTGGTCGATGTGTCCGGTTCCCGCTCCACCGGGCCGTCTCCGGCTGCTGCTGGGCTCTAGGACTCGGACCGGTCGTTGCGTGTCCACACACCGCGCCATCAGCGTCAGAGTTAGACCTGCCGCTTTAGAGCGGACCTGCAGGCCTTGGGTGTGGCTGGAAAGGACAGGAAGTGGCTGACCTTGGTGTAGATGGACGGTACTGGAAGTGGCTGACCTTGGTGTAGATGGACAGGATAACATGTGGCTGACCTTGCTGTAGATGGACGGGACAGGAAGTGGCTGACCTTGGTGTAGATGGACAGGATAACATGTGGCTGACCTTGCTGTAGATGGACGGGACAGGAAGTGGCTGACCTTGGTGTAGATGGACAGGATAACATGTGGCTGACCTTGCTGTAGATGGACGGGACAGGAAGTGGATGACCTTCGTGTAGTTCGACAGGACAGGAAGTGGCTGACCTTAGTCTAGATGGACATGACAGGAAGTGGATGACCTTAGTGTAGATGGACATGACAGGAAATGGATGACCTTAGTGAAGATGGACATGACAGGAAGTGGATGACCTTGGTGTAGATGGACATGACAGGAAGTGGATTACGTTAGTTTAGATGGACATGACAGGAAGTGGATGACCTTGGTGTAGATGGACATGACAGGAAGCGGATGACCTTGGTGTAGATGGACATGACAGGAAGCGGGTGACCTTGGTGTAGATGGACAAGACAGGAAGCGGGTGACCTTGGTGTAGATGGACAAGACAAGAAGTGGCTGACCTTGGTGTAGATGGACAGGATAACATGTGGCTGACCTTGGTGTAGATGGACGGGACAGGAAGTGGCTACCTTGGTGTAGATGGACAGGATAACATGTGGCTGACTGGTGTAGATGGACATGACAGGAAGTGGCTGACCTTGGTGTAGATGGACATGACAGGAAGTGGCTGACCTTAGTGTAGATGGACATGACAGGAAGTTGATGACCTTAGTGTAGATGGACATGACCGGAAGTGGCTGACCTTGGTGTAGATGGACATGACAGGAAGTGGCTGACCTTGGTGTAGATGGACATGACAGGAAGTGGCTGACCTTAGTGTAGATGGACATGACAGGAAGTGAATGACCTTAGTGTAGATGGGCATGACAGGAAGTGGCTGATCTTGGTGTAGATGGACATGACAGGAAGCAGGTGACATTGGTGGAGATGGACTTGACCGGAAGCGGGTGACCTTGGTGTAGATGGACAAGACAAGAAGTGGCTGACCTTGGTGTAGATGGACAGGATAACATGTGGATGATCATGGTGTAGATGGGCAGGACAAGAAGTGGTTGGCCTTGGTATAAATAGATCAGAGTGACCTTGTGTGGATGAACATGTCAGGAAGCGGGTGACCTTGTGTAGACGGCCGGGACAAGATGTGAGTGTGCTGGAGCCACCAGAGAGGAACGTTCTTGGGACACAGTACACTTCATGTTTGGTAGAGCCGAGCGCGTATTGGCCTTCCTGGTCCCTTCGATGTCAGTCAGCTAAAGTGACAGTTCTCTGTGGAGTTCCTGCTACAGCCGAGGCTGGTGCGTGTTGGTCTCCAGGGAAGTGTAGTGGGGTCAGTGAATTAGCGTGTGAGGGTTAGTGTCTCGTCACCGCGTTCTGGTGACAAAGCCATACCTCTGTGGTAATCACTTCGCCCCTCCCCACCCCCCGCCCCCTCCCCACCCCTTTCATGTCATTTAACACAATTTGACCACTGGCAGCAAGCTTATTTCGGCTCTGGCCCTCGCCAAGTCTCGCGGGACTACGCGTGGCGCTGACATCTTTCACCCTGACACTTTCTGCAGCGAATGGGTTCTCTCTCTCTCTCTCTCTCTCTCTCTCTCTCTCTCTCTCTCTCTCTCTCTCTCTCTCTCTGTCCTGATACAACCGTCATGGTTGACTGGGCGTTAAAATCAATTCTCTCTCTCTCCCCCCCCCCCCCCCCCCCCCAAAAAAAAAAAAAAACAATACTGAAGTACCCTGAAGTAGCTCTGAGCCCAGAAAGACTGTACAATGGGAATAACTATTTATGACTCTGCAAATAATCCACGGGGTAGACGTGACAAGGGTACTCAGGAACTCTCGTAGCAACGTAGAGCGCTTCAAAGTGTTTTCATAGGCTGATCCTTGTGAAGACTAGCCCTGGACTGCGGATTACATTTCTTTTTGTAGGCTCGTAAGTTGTCCGTTGTGACCAGAATGTTTGTGCAGCGATGGAAAGTAGCATAGGTAACATACCAAAGAGTGACCGCGTCGTCTTAGCAACCAGTATTTGTGCAGTGATATCTGTACGGAATTGGTTGTAAGTCACGTGCTGAATGGCCCGGTCATTTATACAGACATCGGTTATTGGTCTCGTGTAGTATGTCTGTTTTTTTGTTTGTTGCCATTGGGTTTTTTTTCTTCCTGTCGTTTTTGTTTGTTGTCATGAAGGGGGTGGGAGTCTTGCTTTGTTTTTGTTTTGGGGGGAGGTATGTTGATGACTATTGCTTATGCATCTGCACACACACACACACACACACACACACACACACACACACACACACACACACACACACACACACACACACACTCACTGTGGCACACACACTAAATAATTATGATATTAAGGAACACTGCACCAGCTCTCTTTGTGTGTGTGTGTTGTTTTTAAAATTACACTTGGGGGGTATATATTAAAACGATTTACCGCTGCGCATTCTTCAAAACAGGATTCATAGGCTTCCGAGCCTGTCAGAATCATGGTGAATTTACGACTTCAACGACACCAGTCACAGTGAGAATATGCGTACATGTCATTTGTCGTCCCGATTAAAGAGGGACATGTACGCATTTTCTTTTTGTAACATAACGTCTGTTAGCAGTGGGAAGGAGTGGCGGGGGGGGGGGGGGGGGGGGGGACTCACTCGAGCTCAGTGGGGGATTAGGTGGAGTCGTTGAAGGAGTTTGTCATTGCCCGGCATTGATCTCGGCCCGGCCTTGCGCTGCCTGGCCCCCGCCCTTGACAGCGGGGCTGGTGCCGAGTCTGTGCTGCAGCACGGCCATGAGCCCGTCGCCGGCCTGGAGAGCCGCTCCGCTGCCCTCGTCCGCTGAGGCTGGCGCTGAAGGGGGCGGCCCCGGGACCAGGCTGGAGTGCGGGGCTGTAGCGAGGTGAGACCGCAACGAGCCCGACACGGGCCGAGGTACGGCTCAACGTTCAGCTACAAGGACTCCGGGGCCGTGTCTCTGGGGCCGTCTCCTGTTGACCTCGTTGAGCTATCGCCCCGTGGAGTGCTCTCTCTCGAGGCAGCAATGACGTCAGTGTTTATGGGCTAAGTTGCGGTGACGCGAAAGTAAGCCGTTGTGGCACACTCCAAAGCCGCGCTTTCCGGCACCCTTCCTCCAAACTTGCGCCATTAAAGGGGCACTTCCTATCTCCGCGCATCTGTCTGCCGAAGTCGCCCCTGAAAGTCTCACGCTGTCAGCGCCCTCCGTAATCAGAGCTCAGGATCCGTGTGAGAATCGGGGTGGACGTCCTGGGCTCCCGTCCCGAATGATCTCTGTGGACGTGAAGCAACATTGAACTGTAGTATCTCAGAGCTCAGGACCTGTGTGAGAATCGGGGTGGACGTCCTGGGCCCCCCGTCCCTATTAGTCCTTATGGTCTCTGTACATGGAAAGCAACATTGAACTACACACACACACACACACACACACACACACACACACACACACACACACACACACACACACACACACACACACACACGCACGATGAACTAGATGGAAGGAAGGAAGGAAGGGACTTGTTTTTTGTTTTTGTTTTTTACACCCGGGTAACCAGGACGGTTATATCAGGGCGGAAAAGAGCTTGATCGAACCAAAACATGTTAATACAGTGTTTGTACATGATGCTGTTGAGCGCCCGTGTACGATGCATGTGCAGAGTTACGGGTGTCCCGGTACAGCGTTGCGCATGTGTACTATGCTTGTGCAGAGTAAAAGCTGTCCCCTTACAGCCCTGCTTGTGTACTGTACATGTGTACGATGTTTGTGCAGAGGTAAAGCTGTCCCGTTACAGCCCTGCTTGTGCACTCTACATGTGTATGATGCTTGTGCAGTTGAAGGTGTCCCGGTACAGCCCTGCCTGTATGTACAATACTTGTGTCAGCAAACCTGCGACTTGTCTTTATATATCAAAAGACACAAACGGTAAAAACAAAAACAAAAAACAAATGCTGATTCTAATTAGACGTACACATTTGTGTTTATAGAGGAATATTGATCATCTTTGAAGTTGAATGGGTTCTAACGCACCAGCAAAAGGTCACTTAGAAGCAGACCGGCATCACGTTTTTAATGGCATGTGCATACCACAATTGTAGTTGTTCACGAAGCGCTCTCTCTCTCTCTCTCTCTCTCTCTCTCTCTCTCTCTCTCTCTCTCTCTCTCTCTCTCTCTCTCTCTCCCACCTTCTCTCTCTCGCCCCCCCTTCCACCCCTTCTCCATCCCTCTTCTCCCCCCCCACCCCCCCACCCCCCAAACCACCACCACCACGCTTCTTTATTCCTGATGTCAGCCATGATCGGATCAGACTAATCTTTTCTTGTCTCATTTGGTTGATGTATTATTGTTTGGCAAGGGTCACAGAGTATGTCGTCTCCACGGCATCTACAACGTAGATGTATATGGAAGCGTCTACTGACAGCCCAGTGGATCAGTCATAAGCCTTGGAGGCTTGTTTTCACTGCGTCCACCACCCCATTAACATAGACCATCCCATTCCCGGGCATTAACATAGACCACCTTAGTCCCGGCATTAACGTAGACCACCCCAATCCCGGGCATTATCATAAACCATCCCATTCCCGGGCATTAACATAGACCACCCCAGTCCCAGCATTAACTTAGACCACCCATGTCCCGGCTAATAACTTAGACCACCCTAGTCCCGGCATTAACTTTGACGACCCCAGTCCCAAGCATTAACCTAGACCATTTAGACCACCCCAGTCCTGGCATCAACTTAGACCACCCAAGTCCCGGCTAATTACTTAGACCACCCTAGTCCCGGCATTAACTTAGACCACCCCAGTCCCAAGCATTAACCTAGACCATTTAGACCACCCCAGTCCTGGCATTAACTTAGACCACCCAAGTCCCGGCTACTAACTTAGACCACCCTAGTCCCGGCATTAACTTAGACCACCCCAGTGGGAAAATCTGCCAGGACTTGGTTCAGACCTAGTCACCTAGTATTTCCGTGTACAGAGCCAGCGGGAGATCTGTTTTGTGTTGTTTTGCTGTTTTTGTTTTGTTGTTGTAAATTATGCTTTGATATTTGCTTAAATAACGTTTGCAGAATGATATCAGTTTCAAATTATGTTGATGTAACAGCGTGACGCAAATGTGCGTGCGTTTCGGTTTCTAGCTAGACACTGTATTGGATGCGAAAAAAAGGGGGGGGGGGGGGGGGCGATGCTATGCACAGTCATAGCAAGATGAGGAGGGGAGTGTGTTTTGATAAACGTCTGGGGATTGATCGTGATCCCTGCGTGAAGGGACGTCGTTTAGTTCTGTGGGGGGAAGAGAATTGACTCAGCTGTGGAGTGTGTCTGTGATCCCCAGTAGGGGACCGAGATATAAATCACCGCGCGCTCCTCTTTTTTTCTTTTTCTTTTTCTCTCTCTCTCACTTTTTTTTCGTCGTCTTCTCTCAAGTTCCCAACTTCTTCTACAAAGCCAGGATTGTATGTTAAGTCGGCCTTTTCCACACAGGAGAACTGGTGAGGTGAAGGGGGCCTGAGATTCCCTGCAGATTGTCTGTCAGTTTTTGTCAAGCGCTCTTTTGTGTGGGGGTTTAGGCGGGCTACCTTACACCGCGCATGCTGTTTCCCCAAGGCACCGTCTCTCCGCTCCTCTTGGCTTGTGTGTTTTCTCCACATTCCCCTCTCACTTTTGTCCCTGTCTGGAGCTGTCTAACAGGTCGGTTTGGGAAGGAGGTGACGAGTGGGTTGTGGAGCTCCGGATGGATTTTCCGGATGCGCCAGTTCCTCATCATGCGCCGTTGCCCTGCCCTGGGGTACCGCGGACGCCGAATTACCCCCCCCCCCCCACCCCCCCCCCGCCCCCCCACCCCCCCGGGGCTTTGCTGAGAACCCAGCCTATGAAAGATGTTGTTGCCTTTTCACGCTTGGAGGAGGTCGGAGAAATAATTACAGCCCTGCCATGGATGCTTCACCTCCTGCATTAAAACAAACGAACAAACAAAACCTTCTGATTTCTGCTGTCCTAGTATTTAAACACACAAAAGGTTGAAAAGAACGCTGATTTTAATCAGACAATGCAAATTTTCAGTGCTGGCACTTTTTTTCAAGCGACAAGCATAACAATCTATTGATAAACAGTGAAATGGAAGAACTGTAACAACTTAGTTTGCGGGTTTTGTTTGTTGTTGTTCATTGTTTTACTCCGTCCGGATTGTGAGCACCAGGCCGAGTTACATACCGAGATCGGCCTGCCAGTATCTAAAAAGAGGCATGATAATGCACTCATCGTGACGTAACACATCATGATCCGTTCTTCCTGTTCAGTTTAGGGTCGGCGTCTCGAGCACAGTCATGATAATTATGTGCGTTCTGTACACTGGTAATGGCAGTTCAATCAGAGCCGTGTTTCAAAACTGCTGTTGCCGAAGCCGGGGTTGGGGGGGGGAGGGGGGGGCTGCAGAAAAGGACGGTCCCAAGGGAGCGCGCAGCGTCCAGCGGCCGACACCCAGCACATTGCCCGCGCCTTCATGCATAGTAATTGAGCATTTTCCACAGTCACATTGCCCATAAAAAAGGCCGGCATCAGTTATCAGACTCTGTGACCCCGTAAAAAGATGGAGCTTTTTCCCCTGCAGCGGCGGGTCGTGTATCCCGTGCAGTGCGCGTTCTTTCTTCAGCTTGCTCGGCAGCGCCACGGCAAGGAGCACACTGAGGTGATCAGCTTGGTCGGCAAGGAGCACACTGAGGTGATCAGCTTGGTCGGCAAGGAGCACACTGAGGTGATCAGCTTGCCCGGCAAGGAGCACACTGAGGTGATCAGCTTGGTCGGCAAGGAGCACACTGAGGTGATCAGCTTGGTCGGCAAGGAGCACACTGAGGTGATCAGCTTGGTCGGCAAGGAGCACACTGAGGTGATCAGTTTGGTCGGCAAGGAGCACACTGAGGTGATCAGCTTGCCCGGCAAGGAGCACACTGAGGTGATCAGCTTGGTCGGCAAGGAGCACACTGAGGTGATCAGCTTGCCCGGCAAGGAGCACACTGAGGTGATCAGCTTGGTCGGCAAGCACACTGAGGTGATCAGCTTGCCCGGCAAGGAGCACACTGAAGTGATCAGCTTGGTCGGCAAGGAGCACACTGAGGTGATCAGCTTGGTCGGCAAGGAGCACACTGAGGTGATCAGCTTGGTCGGCAAGGAGCACACTGAGGTGATCAGCTTGCCCGGCAAGGAGCACACTGAGGTGATCAGCTTGGTCGGCAAGGAGCACACTGAGGTGATCAGCTTGGTCGGCAAGGAGCACACTGAGGTGATCAGCTAGGTTGTTGGGTATTGGGTCGTGACGTACTTCTGTGAGTCGGAAGAGGAAGAATGCAAGCATCAAGTGTCACGCTTGAATGGAATCTCTAGCTGGGTGCAGGGTGACTGGTCTGCGACAGTTCTCAGTCTCGAAGGTTAACAGCCAGAACTGCATATTGTTATGGGAAATTAGAAGGGACACTGGATTCTGGCGGTCAACCCCTGCTTTACTCTGCTTTCTGCATCAGGGAACGGATAGGTTCTGTCCGTCAGCCATCCGCTTCTATCTCCCCGGATGGCCATTGTGTAGCACTAGCGGAAGTGGCCAAGGCAGACTCCCCGGGTGGCTATTGTGTAGCACTAGAGGAAGCGGCCAAGGCAGACTCCCCGGGTGGCCATTGTGTAGCAATAGCGGGAGAGCGGCAGTGGCCAAGGCAGACTCCCTGGGGTCGGACACTGGAGTGGTGGCTGTCTTTCCCCCAGGAGGGGGGTATACGGTATGTGGTTACTCCATACAGCATTCATAATGGGGGTGGTGGGGGGGGGGAGGTGTATATATATATATATATATATATATATATATTATATATATATATATATATATATATACACGGTATGTGGTTACTCCATACAGCATTCATAGTCTTCCCGGTGTGAGTCTTGCTTGACAGCACCGCCGTTACAAGGGCAGCTAGAGTCACATAGGTCTTGGCGCCGCAAATCAAATCTGAAGGAAAGTCAGCAGGCACAGACTGGAACCTGGCAAACAGTCTACGTGTCATCACCTGGGAAAGGGATACGCGGGAAATAAAATATATGGAAAAGGATATGGAAATATATGGAAAAGGATACGGAAATAATTTATACGAGCTGCCTTTTCGTGTCGTCGCGTGCGAAGTTTAAAACTTAGGCCTGTTCCAAATGGACTGTTTCCCAGTTACGGCTGGTAGGCCAAGAAGAAAGTGAAACGATATAAACAAAATCAGATAATGCACAGCAGTTGAAAGGAAAAACAAAAATGTGTGTGCGTGAATGGGAAGGGAGAGGGGTGTTGGGGTACCTACACAACACCGACTGGCAGTTAACGTTAGGGGCTGTAGTTGCAGAAGGCTTGCATTGTGCGAGGGCTGGCTGTGGCTTCACACACGGATGGAGAGTGAGGAAACGTCAGTTGTGCCCAGCTGCCGAGCTGCCCCATTTGTCAGAGGACGGGAAGAAAGCTGGGGGTTGTGTGCGAGAGGCACGAGGGGGTGGAAGGCCAGTTTTCTCTGCTCCACAGTCAGAGGTGATGTATAGGAACAACGATGGCCTCTTCAACCTACTGTCTTGTACATAAGATGAACAGCTGTGTTTTTCGGCTATATTACACTGTTGTGTTATGTTACATTATGTTCACGCGAGTTTTTTGTTTATTTTTTGTATGGCGCTCCGAAGAATGTTTAAAAAAAATTAAAACAGAATTGAGAGGCCCTGTGTGGATGCAAACCACTGTTTGCCACTGTATAGTTTATGTTGTTACAGAACTAACTGCTCTCTCTCTCTCTCTCTCTCTCTCTCTCTCTCTCTCTCTCTCTCTCTCTCTCTCTCTCTCTCTCTCTCTGTAACACCAAGCAGTTTTCGAAAGCAAAGGCAATTATAAAAACTATTAAAAATAGTAGGTGGGGGGGGGGGGGGGTGATAGAAAGAGTAAGAAGAAGACAGAATAGGAAGATGCGAAATGTTTCACAGCAGCTTTGTGAGCCGGCGGTCCGCAGTTGCGAGCGTACCTGCGTAAGGCAGTTGGCTGTTAGGCTGGGTAGAGCAATCATAGCAGACGAGCTTCCTTTCAGACGTGTGCACTGCGATCCAGAGCGAGATGAAGTCTGAAAACATCAAACGCCAAAATCGAGAACCCCCCTGGATCGAATTTGCGTTGCTCAGTTTGTGTGATTATCTTGGGATTGTTAGCGAGACGAACTTTTCAAGTAATTTAGCTGGCACTGATTTCCTTACAGCACACAAGACGATTAAGCCATCAGAAACGGCCGGTGCGTTTTGCCATGAAATCAGTGGCTGATGGTAAATGAAAGGCCAAATAAACACGGATAAAAGACTTGCCGTTTTCTCCAGGGAAATAAAAAACCCGGCCTTAATGTCGAGGAAGGCTTTTTATCAAAAGCGAAGCATCACGGAGTCTGAGATATCCTTAGATTGGGAGTAAATGATGTAAAAAATAAAATAAAAAGAAGAGGAAAGAGAAAAAGATGATGTGGGTTTTTATCGGCCATGAAAACGTGGAAACTGGGGCTTTGCATGGGGCAGCTGATTAGTGCGCTGTTTGGCCGCTTTATCCCTGATTGATCAAAGCGCAGCCCGGGTTGGCGCCACTTTACGGCACATTGTTAACTCGCCCCACACGTTCCGCGGGCCTCCGCATCAAAGGTAAGTCCTCCTGCCCGTCTGTCTGCCTGTCTTGCCTGTCTGTCCCGGCCCTCTGCAATCACCTCCAGTGCGCGCTCAGTCACTGATTGCGGGAGTAGTTTTCAGGCGTGAAGGTCGTGGAAAGTGCGGTGTTGTGTGGACGTCAATGGCGCTGTTGAACGAAACGCTCTGTGTCGCGGGCACTGTGTCGTCAGGGAACTGTGGAACCAAGGCTGTTCAATAGCAACTCGGCAATAGGAGTGGATAGGCACAGTTTCTTCTTGTGTGTGTGTGTGTGTGTGTGTGTGTGAGAGAGAGAGAGAGAGAGAGAGAGAGAGAGAAGAGAGAAATGGCAGTTGTGTATATACAAAACAAAGGAAAGGGGATTGGAGGGCGAGGAAGGTATTTATGCCTTTTTATATTTTTTATATTTTATTTACGAGTTGTAATTGGTATGTTGGAACTGTTGTTCTCTTTTACATGAAGTGTCTGGAAAGTGTATGTGTGTGTGTGTGTGGGGGGGTCACAGCTGAATCCCAAAGTCTGCATGTCAAGGGAGACAAAATAAAGAGGCAGAGAGTAAGTCAAAGAAGCCAGTGCAGTCTTAGCGATGCGATCAAGTCCCCCCCACCCCACCCCCCACCCCCCTTTACCACCACCACCACCCCCCACCCCCACCCCCACACACACACATCCGCTGTACTGTTGATTTGAATAAAGACCCTCAGGATGCCGGAATGGGGAGTCTGATTGGAATGGATGCTGTTGCATAGCAACACAGCACACCGGCTGATCTTGGGGATGTTAATTTGCAGTGAATAGCATGTGGACTGGAGGCCATTCAAGTGAATCAATGGAAATTGCTCAGATTGAGGCCTTCCATTCCTTGCTGCGTCTGCCGCCTCGTTTGTCGCTCGGCAAGTTGCCTGTCTGTCTTGGTGGATCCTCTCTTTCTGTAACTGTCTGGCCTTGATGGTGGATCCTCTCTTTCTGTAACTGTCTGGCCTTGATGGTGGATCCTCTTTCTGTAACTGTCTGGCCTTGATGGTGGATCCTCTCTTTCTGTAACTGTCTGGCCTTGATGGTGGATCCTCTCTTTCTGTAACTGTCTGGCCCTTGATGGTGGATCCTCTCTTTCTGTAACTGTCTGGCCTTGATGGTGGGTCCTCTCTTTCTGTAACTGTCTGGCCCTGATGGTGGATCCTCTCTTTCTGTAACTGTCTGGCCTTGATGGTGGGTCCTCTCTTTCTGCAGCTGTCTCTCATTGGTGCATTCGTGCAGTTGTTCAGAAGGTTTGTGATTCATGGTGGGCTCATGCTTCTGGAAGTTGACTTGCCCGCGTCTTGATGGTCTGTTGCACAGTACAACCCGCATTGGCAACTAGGGTCGCTTGGCACTTTGTGTGTGTGTATGTGTGAGGGGGGTGGGGGGGGGGGCTGTGTGTGTGGACAGAGGGAGCGAGAGAGAGAGTGTGTGTGTGAGAGAGAGAGAGAGAGAGAGAGAGAGAGAGAGAGAGAGAGAGAGAGAGAGAGAGAGAGAGAACAACACGGGGACAGTGAGAATGCAGCAGCGGAACAGCACGTACCACTGTTCCACACTTCACGTTACCGGCGTGTACCCCTCCTGCTCTAATTGATCGCCTTTCACCGCGGATGAGATCAATTCTCATCGATTTCTGGCTGCCCGCGTAGGCCCGTGGCCCCATAACGAAATAACTAACTCTCTGTTTTCCCCTCCTAATGAACACAGCTCCTGGCCCCAGCCCGCTTACAACTCCACTTCCATTGCACTCCAGGGAGAGGAGTTTCCCCAAACCGCAGCTTCTCCCCCCACCCCCCGCCCTCGCCCCCAGGCATGCGCGGAGTTTAGCAGTCAGTGGCAAATAGGAGAAGAGAGCCGGCACAATTTCCTCGGCAAACACAAAGGGATAATAGAGATTCACACTCGTAGGCTCCCAATAAGTAAACGGTTTCTGGCAGCTCGGCATGGTTCGTTAACCTCTTTCTTCCTCCGGCGTTGCCTGCTCGCCCAGCCCTTCGGATCCGCTCGCCACAGCCGGCTAAACGGGGGGCGTGTTGTGGAAACGTCAAGTGGGAACACACAAACATACACACACACACGCGCGCGCGCGCGCGCGCGCACGCACGCACACAAAACTGACGCTCACGCATGCGCGCACTTGCACACACACACATACTTGTTTTGTCTCCGACCCCCCCCCCAAAAAAAAAGTTTTACTATTAACCCTGCGATTGACAAAATGGACCGATTTTGCAAACAAATAACGCGGAAATGGTAACACTAGCTGTCGTGTGGAGTTTCAGGCCTGCACACCGTTTTAAACAACTTCAATATTCATCGCATTGTCGCAGCCATTTGGGATATTTGATGGAGAATTGAAGTTTTATTGACGACTCGTTCCTCGCAGCTTGTAAGCCTAAACACCAATTACACAAAACCAATGTAGCCAGCATTAAGGGAGCGCTTGGTTCATTTCTGGTTTTATGAGCTGCCGGTGGAAATCAATGCTTTCTCCCAGGGCCTGACATAACTCAGTCAGAAAGCTTTTTCCGCCTTTATGCACCCACCCTCATTTCCTGACAAATATGGCAGCTCTTTTTCCTTTTTTTGTGGCTGTATTTTCATAGGTTGAAGTCGCGCTGCTGGCGCTTTGTCCTCGCGCGGCTAACGGCCCGTTTTTGTCCCAGTGCTCAAGTTGGCCGTCAGAACGCGAAACTAGGTAGTCGTTTTTGATGGCATGCCGTAGCGTGGGTAAACGTTGTTATTCTCTCCGGGCCCGACGTAGCGTTAGTGCGCGGAGGTGGTAATGATCCCGGCTTTCAACAACAAAGATGTTTGATGCCTCATAGTGCCTCGTACGTTAGCACCATCATCTAGGCTGAGGACTGGGCGCTTTAGATCGAGGCTCCTCCTTCTTTCAGTACTGCTCTAATCTTTTCGTTGAGGATTCGGACTCGAGCAGCTACAGCCGGCCGTTCTGTTCCTGACGCGAAGTAGGGTTGGCAGAACGGAAGTCGATGCTTGGAGTGTGCTTTTGGACGTGGGACCGCGTGCTTACTGCTGCTTGCCTTCATACGCTTCCTCACAAGCCTTCACACACCTTCCTTACAAGCCTTCCTACGCCTTCCTCACAAGCCTTCCTACGCCTTCCTCACAAGCCTTCATACACCTTCCTCACAAGCCTTCATACGCCTTCCTCACAAGCCTTCATACACCTTCCTCACAAACCTTCATACACCTTCCTCACAAACCTTTATACACCTTCCTTACAAACCTTCATACGCCTTCCTCACAAACCTTCACAAACCTTCCTCACAAGCCTTCATACGCCTTCCTCACAAACCTTTATACACCTTCCTCACAAGCCTTCATACGCCTTCCTCACAAGCCTTCACACACCTTCCTTACAAGCCTTCATACACCTTCCTCAAGCCTTCATACACCTTCCTCACAAGCCTTCACACACCTTCCTTGCAAGCCTTCACACACCTTCCTCACAAGCCTTCACACACCTTCCTTACAAGCCTTCACACACCTTCCTCACAAGCCTTCATACGCCTTTCTCACAAACCTTAATACGCCTTCCTCACAAGCCTTCCTACGCCTTCCCCACAAGCCTTCACACACCTTCCTCACAAGCCTTCCCACGCCTTCCTCACAAACCTTCATACACCTTCCTCACAAACCTTCATACACCTTCCTCACAAGCCTTCATACGCCTTCCTCACAAGCCTTTATACACCTTCCTTACAAACCTTCATACGCCTTCCTCACAAACCTTTATACACCTTCCTCACAATTAATAGTGCCCACGTCTGCTGGCACTGCAGAGTCGGACAGTGAACCGTTAGTGTTGCGTCGTTCTCCTACTGCCCAGATTGCCGGTACAGTCAACCAGGCTGGCAGTCTGAAGGGGTGGAGATCACACTCAGTTGTGCTGTGCTGATTGCGTTTTTAACTAGAAAGTGTCAACATTGTCTCTGGTCTTCTTTATGTACCGATTTGATCCACACACAAAAATTCCACCAGTGTATGCAGTTTGAATTTTGCGTGTTCCGAACGACTCAATTTTGTGTATATTTGGAAGAGAGAAGAAAGGAAATAAAGCTGAACGGGAAATTGAAGCAAAGGGGAAAAAATAGAAGTAAAAATCGAATAAACAGATCAAACTCGTTTTGCCTCCGAGACTTTGGGCTGCTGGATGAAAAGCCGTTTTTGTAATGTCAATCGAAATCGCCACGGGGAAAGAAAGAGAGAGGGGGGAGTGGGGGGATCGCGGAGGGGGTAGCTAGCGCAGAATCAAACGGAAGATAGCAGGAGAGGCAGTGGAAGAAGAAAAGGGGAAAAAACGAGGAAGGAGGCAGAAGAAGGCGAGAAGTGCAATGCTGTTGCGTGATAGCTCACTCACTCATCACGAAATGCGGTTCGCGCGACTAAATGTATTCAATTATCCCCTCGGCGAACGAGTGTTTTTGCAATTTCCCCCTTTGCAGCGCGGCGTTAGGCTTCAATCTTCAATATTGTCCATACTTGCACGGAAAGCCGGGAAGCGTTTTTTCCCCCTTCCCCCAGTCCATCAATCCCGCTCGTTCTCCGGGGGCTGGCTGCCATTGTCCGAATTGAATTGCAGGGCTTGGGGGGATATTATCGGGCCAAGTCCATCGCAATCAGTCGCATTTGCCTGGTGTAAAATATTCAGCGAGGTGCCGGATCAGGTCGACTTGTGGGAGATCATTGGCAGCTTGGGCTGCAGAGGGATTGGACAGGAAGTCATGTGGATATTCTCCCTGGCGGAAGGCGACTCCGGGAGTCGGCCTGTGGCAGCATATTTGCGGAAGGATTAGACGCAACAAAGTCCTGTGGTGTGAAACGGGAGTGTACGAGTTGTCCAGACAGCCGCGAGCAGTCCAGCCGACTTGATGCAGGACAAGGTCCAGAGGAAGGTCACTTGTTTGTCCATACAGCCGCGAGCAGTCCAGCTGACTTGATGCAGGACAAGGTCCGGAGGAAGGTCACTCGTTTGAGAGGTCGTTGCACAGCAGCCTCCCTAGCTGACGACCCGTCCTGCGGACAGGCCCCTCCAACTGACTTTTTTTTTTTTTTTTTTTTTTTGGACTAAAAAAAAAGAAGAAGAAAAAAGGATATTGAAAAAGAAAAGAGAAAAAGTTCAAATGAGAGTTGAGATGAACTGGATGGGATCAGAGACTGCGTGTAGACTTGTTCCGTGTTTCTGGCACAACTCCGCTTTCACGGTGATCCTTCTTCCTCCTGCCAGTGGAGAGGGGATCAGAGGGGAATTGCAAGTTGATCCTCTTCCTAGGGAAGGTTGGGGGGGGGGGGGAACGGCCATCTTCCTTGGGGGAAGAAAGGAGTTGAAGGCAGTCCTTCCTTCTGCAATTTGGAGGGGGAGGGGGTCGTATCTGTTTGCACTTTGGGAGTGGGGGGCAGAGGGGAGTTGAGTAAAAATCCCCCCCGCCCCCCTTTTTTTCTTGGGGGGGGGGGGGGGGGGGGCCTGAGCAAGCCGGGTGAGATGGGAGAGAATTAGAGGGAAATCTTTCATTCTGATGAAAGTTGGAAATGAACCTTGTCAGGGCGCCTCGCAAAGTCATACCCTTGTAAAAAAAAGTTGTTGTTAATTCCGTAATCTTGATACGACCTTTTGGTCACATCCTGATTGTATATTTAGCCGGTTTGGTTGCTGACGTTTTTTTACGTGATAGCGAAGAAAGTCAGGTGGCGAGTGACCGTGTTAGCGACAGACGGAGCTGTTGTGATGTGCCTGTCTTGCCGATACTCATTTTCTCAGTTTTCCTTAGTGATGTAAAGTATTCATACGTCTGCATTTTGGCCGGTGGGAGATTTTGTGCCGACTGCCAACTTCCCCCTTGGGTAACACTTGAGCTATTGCTGTAAAATATTGAGTGAGGTGTCGGCTAAGGTCGCCTCCTATTGACCAGCTCTGTCCTGTGACGTCGAGTCTGGCCTGGAGAGCGGGTTCACTTCTGCGGAAAACTTCCACTGTCTGTATCACTCCCTGTGGGCTAAAATGTGATGATTAGTTAAAAGCGTCAGTAAACCAGGATCTCTGACGTTGGACAGCTGATGGGGTTTGGAGGACTGGGATTATTGGGGGCTTCCGGGTCTTGGGGAGTGTCAGATTTGAAAGTGTCGGGGGCTTTGTGCTGGAGGGAAGGGGGGGGGGGGAATCAATGGAGACAGCTTTAAATTTGTCTTTCTCCCTACCCCCCCCCCCCCCCCCCCCCCCCCCTTTTTCTTCCTTTTTTTTTTTTCCTTTTTTTTTTTTATAACTTTTTTTATATAAAGCAAATAACCTTTGGCTGGAGCGCGATTGCGATCAATGGCAGGGAGCAAGCGGGCAGACGGTGAGTGGGGAGTTGTCGCTGGTACGCAGACAGTGTCAGACAAAGGCATGGAAGGGGCAGGCAGACCGACGGATTGCCCAAAGAGGCAGCAAGACGGGTGTAAAGTAGTTATCTCTAATGGACACTGGAACAGTGCCAACAGCACGGCCAGACAGAGCGGGGAGACGAACCCTGGGCAGAATTGATGGAGCTTTTCCCTGTCGATGTAAATTCAATTTGCCGCCTTTAGTGACCGTACTTGGTGCCGTGATGGGCCTGCGGTGGTGTGGCGGACGATGGGGGCATGTGAACAGGCCATTAGCCCCCTGGTTTGTTGGCCGCTGCCAGGGACACTGTGCCATCCCCGCTCACGCTGCTGGCTCCGCTCTTGCAAACAGCTCCTCTCGTGCGGCTTGGAAACGAGGCGGCTGGCTATGCAGTTCAAACAAACAGGCGTGGACACCGTTCTTTCAGCCAGATACCACTTTGGCCGGAGGTGATCTCGTCGTGTAATTTTTTTCTTCTTCTCCCCCCGTTCTTTTTTCTTTCTTTCTTCTTCCCAAACGCTAATTGGAATGTGCAGTTAGCCGTTATCCATGAAAGGTTAGCCCATGAGCGCCCACCAAAGACCACATTAATTGTGGAACTGTAGTGTTCGTGGTGCATGTTAATGAACCTGCACGACAGACCACTGCACAACTTTTGTAGCCCTCTAACGAAGCTGGGGAGGTACACTGGATTGGCCGTGTAAGTCTATCCTCTGCGTCCGCATTTTGTCCGGACAGTATCTACTGAACCTCACAGCCTTCCATATCCAAACTGAGCTGGAATGTCATGGAAAAAGCAATTGCTGTCTTCAGGATCAAGGTCACGGTGGAGGTTTATATAATCAAAATATGACGGTTTCTGTTATGTCTTCTGAACTGCTGATCCGTTTGCAGTCAAACATTGGTGGCACGTCATCGTAATGGAAGTGTCTTGGTTTTAGAGCGGATTGCTATGTTAATGAGTTAATGGTCACACCTAAAGTTCAAGATTTTCACTTAAGGTCGTCAAGACGATAGTATCTTTAGAAGGGTTGAATCGCAATCTTCAAGGTCACGGTCATATTGAGGGCTCATTTATTATCAGATTATTACTTTTTACCATGTTTAGTGGATTACTGACCCTTGTGCAACCAAACTCAGTTTTATGTTACATCATCGTCATCAGCGTTGTCACTTGATTGGATTGTTGTGTCCGAGGTCAAGGTCACAACGAAGATTCAGACGTCACTGAATGCTTTTCAGTAAATCCTGTATTTGTTGTACCGCTGATCTCTTTGCATCCAAACTAGGCGTGTTGATGTACCGTTACTGATAACCGGACCAAGTGCAAGTCAAGTGGGCATAACATGTGTTAAAGAGAAATATGACTGACACATAACGGGGAATTTGGCCGTGGTGATTGGGGGGGGGGGGGGGGTCTTTCGTCCAGGGTTCTACTGTATTTTGTTTCCACTGCAGTGTCCGTCCAATTTATTTGTCTTCATTCGGGGCTTAAGTCAACATAAGCTTTGTGACAGGCAGAAAATGGGAACGGTGTAGGTTGTCAATCCAGGCAGCTACTGTTTCAGCCCCCCGCTCAAATGCCCTTGGGCCCGCAGTGTCACTTTCCCCCAACACTCCTGCAGAAAAAGGGGGTTGTATAGATCTGTGTCCACAGACTTAGCGCTGTGGTCTGTGTCACCGCACACAGCCATTTCTCAGCGTTGTTGCCGTCTTAGCTATTCCAGCGCCTGACCTCTGAGTGGTAGTAACGAGAACCGCTATCTCTGACGGATAGGGGCAAGGGGGTCTTTGGAATCTACTCGTCAAGCTGTTACACTGTTAATATCACACCACAATGATGACTGCATTAAGAGCAAAGTGCCTGATTGATTGACTTAATATTTAACGAAAAATGCTCGGACGTGATGCAGCTTTCCTCTTTTGTGGGCACGGCTGTCTTCGGTGGTGTCTCTGACCCCGTCCTGATGCAGCTTCAAAGGCCCGTGATGTCTGATAGAATGAACAGAGCACTGTTTTCCATCAGTGCCACTCCCAGGGCAGGAACTTTGCGACACGGATGCCGACCGCAAGACCTGTACTGAACGACCACCGTCTTTCCCAGTTGGAGCACTTGACAAGTGGCCTTGTCAGACGTATGACTAAACAGAGACCATGGTAGTCGCTGGGTGGAGTGTGGGCTGAGTGTAGCCTCCTCGTGTCGTTGTTTCAGGGCTGTAGTGTTGAAAACGACTTGGCAAACGTGTGTGTGTGTGTGGGGGGGGGGGGGGATCTTCCAGCCAGCCCCGAGGATCTCTTTCACTGAACCACCGCCACCTGACCCTCCTCCTGGAGCTTTTAAGTGGCCGTGCTAGGAACAGACAGGGGACAAGATTCCTCCATTATGCACCCCTTGATAACTAATCACCTGTGTGTTCAGCCCAGATGGGAGAGGGGAATTGAGATACCAGCCCAGGGATAACAGCATCGCTTTCTCCCTCCACCCCGGGGTTTAATAGAGTGGAGGTGTTGCGTGGTGAACGTGTCAGCGTTATGAAAGATACCAGGGGTTGAATGGGTTCGGCTGATGTGGAGGGGCAAGGGACTGAAAGTGGTGTTGAGCCTATAGCTTAGGCGCCCCGACCGCAGGGAGATAAAAACTACCGGAGTTGATTATTAGGTTACGCTTTTAACGACTGGTTTGAAAGGGTTCATACAATGCGGTATACATGGCTCGCTTTGCCAGATCGTGTGCGAACAATCGCGGGTTTTAAGTATGGCTGTCAGTGATATACTCGTCGGTACCACGCCAATGAAACCGACGTAAAGCTGAACATCTGAAACATGGTGACGTCACGTCACTGTCATGCCAATATTCTTCAAACACCCCAGGACACCCGGCCTAACTGCAACCGGATAAGGACATTTTGATTTATCACCGTTTAACTGTTGTTTTGCCGCTTTCAAAAAAAGGGGCTTACCCCCCCAAAAAAATAGCTAATGTTCTGTATTGTCATATTGAATAAGCGTTCTTTTTAACCGTTTGTATGTTTGGATCGACGTAAAGCCAGTTTAAGAAAAAGGTAAATTATGTATACATTTACTGTAATGCCTTGTCAGTGCGTTGTTTTCAAACAAGCCGGAAGCAGTAAACTGTCGGGTTGGAAGGGCCGCGGCCTGAGTGGAAAACACACCGGCGAATGAAAGCGTAGACCTGACCTTGTCCACCGGCGAGGTGCCTGGATACAGGCGACCCTCTTTGACTTGTGTAATAATACTCTTGAACCGAGGAAGGACCACGATAATTACAATTAAACTCTAAGCAAGTTGACGTGAAGATTTCAAAGGTGTGGTTTACAGCAAAACAGCCTGCACGAGAAACTAGCGTATTTAGCCGGATCGACTGCAAAGTAAGCTCCCCGCTCCCATTTTCCCCAAGATTTATGAATGCCTTCTCCGTGTGATCCTATCACCCTCAGATAAATCTGCCGCTGGGCGCTTCGTGTATAGGCCGCAGGGAGGAACGATGTTGATAAACCTACATATAGGTGGATAAACGCTGATAAAAAGCGACTGTGATGGTGAAATAAAAACCGCAGATGGACTTGATCAGTAGGGAAAGAACCAGGGTGTGAATGGCGCGTTAGTGGGTGCAGGAGAGAGGCAAGGTGGAAGCATAGCGATAAAACACGCGCCGGCAGACAGAAAACGGATAGTGTTGGGATACGACTGACTCTCACGCCGAGGCCCAACAACAAGCAACCTATGAAGAGATAGAAGATTTATACAGGGTGCCTAATCCGGAACAAGATGTAATGTATCGACGGTAAGCCCGGCAGCGGGCCGGGGAGAAGTAACGGTGGAGATGGGGATGACGGGGGGATCAGAGGCCGGGGGGCAGTAGATCATAGGCTGTCACATGCGTACACCGGCAACGCCACAGCCTGCGGCTGCAACCCGCCCTCAGCTGGCTACCGCTGGCTCCTTCCTCCTCGCTGGCGATGGCCACCGCTGAGGATTGGTGACGTCCACCTGTGATGGAGTGGACTCCGCAGGGGCCAGTCCGCGTCACAGGTAGTAAGTAAGTAAGCTGACGAGTCGCCACTCGGGCTTCGGAGCTCACGAAGAAATGTGGGACCCTATTCACGCTGGCTGATTCAACAGAGTTAACGTATTAAACTGGCCAGGCAGTTCGAAAGCGGAAGTAGCACGGAGTTGCACCACTGAGAGGAAGTTCGACTGCGGTAGCTGTATAAATGCTGATTGATTTTAGTAGTTGTGGTCATTTTCTTTTTGGTAATCACATTCATTTCAGTTTCCACGTCCAGTCTTTATTTCCATTGACTAGTCCCATACCCTGAATCAGTTTTGCATTCTGCCATAATACGCTCATTCAGTTTTGCGTTGTGTTACAACAGTGCACGCGCAACGCTGTTCTCTATCCCATATTTTGACATACACAGAGAACTGAAGATTGAAAATGGATTAATTACTTTGTCCGTTTGACGGTTAAAAAGAAAGAAAGAAATGCCTGTGTTATACTATTTGCATTCCTTTGTTGGTTGTGTGTAAATTCTTTAATTAGTGTATGAAATTACGGTGTTCCTACGCCTGTGAACTCAGCACCAAACCCAACCCCCTCCCCGGGGACAGTGCACGCGCGTGGCAAAAAATGAAGCAACCTGCTATAAAGAGAGAGAAAAAGAAGAAGAAAAAATTGAACGCAACAGGAAAGAATCCTCGTGCATTAGAGACTCGTTTTCGGGCTAGAAATACACTAGCGATAAACCATTGGAGAAAGATTTACAGCGTCCAATTTGCCGCAGAGTGAGTTTCGATGGATCAAATATTTATCACTCCGCAAACATCCATCGCTCATCAGAAAATTGCAACCCCATCCCATCCCCCCTTCTGGGCTTTCGTTTTCCGTTATAACTCTGTGTGTGTGTGTGTGTGTGTGTGTGTGTGTGTGTGTGTGTGTGTGTGTGTGTGTGTGTGTGTGTACACTTCGACTCTTCCTTTGTTGAACTGTTGTGCGAGCTTTTAAAGAGTCTTTATGTTGATGGCGTAAGGGTATCTGTTTCCAAAAAACAATCTAGGATCTGGGTATTACGTGGAAACGAGTTTGCGGATATGGCTAAATTCGTCTTGAATTACACTTGATATGGTAATGGTATTTTCGCAATAGCTATAAGTTTAAAATAAATGTTACCGGATCTGACTTTGAATGGTGGGGAATAATTATATCCCAAATGGTGTGTGTGTGAGTGTGAGTGAGTGAGTGAGTGCAGTCTTTGATATTACGGACAGATAAGTGTTCTTTGTTTTGCTCGGTTTTGTATTCTGATTTTCTTGCACAGGGCTTTGCTTCTCTTTGGCCGGGGATGGAGTGGGGTGGGGTGGGGTGGGGGCTATATACCTAATGCCACACTGTCGCCACCAAAATGACTCCTGCATTTAGGTGGGCAGCGGTGTGAGCCATTTTAATCTTCCATTGATTTTGCAGGAACAGTCACAGTCGGACAGTGTCCATTGTTGTAATGTACTAGTACCCAGGTTAATTTTAAATTTTATTATTGCTGAAGGAGTGGTTTGTTACAAAGGAGGTCAAACCAATGTCTTGTGGACCTTCGGGCCTTTCGTAACCAAACCTGTTATGGGGGTGCATTATCATGATCCGCAGAAACAGAGGGGGGTGGGGGGGGGGGGGGGGTCTATCTTCAAGGTCAAGGCTTATAATATCAAAATATGACTGTTTCTACTGTCTTTTGAACTGCTTTTTGCAACCAACTCAGTTGTTACAGCATTGCCGTCATCATTGCAATGTGAGCAGAATCTAGGTCAAGGTCACAGCGAAGGTTAAAAACTGCATTTAATATTTAATTTGTCCACCGTAATTCCTTCTTCTTCTTTTTTTTTTGGGGGGGGGGGGGGGGGGGGGGGAGTACCACTGATCTTTTGGCAACCAAAGTGTGTTGATGATGCACTGTAACTCACTGATCACCAGGTCAACTGCAAACCACGTGGGTAGCCTGGTGACTAGGCAGGTAACGGGTGGTATTTTGCCGCGCCAGGCGACAGACAACCGTGGTTGTGAACAGGCTTTGACCAGCACGCCTTGTGTGCGGGCGACCGTTCCCTCCTTTGACCACTTGAGGTGGCCAGAAGTGACCGCCAGGAGAGGGTGTCTGAACACTGGGCCGTCATTATGGTTGCTAGGCTGCCGTCTGCTGCAGTCGGTGGCCGATGACCCTCGTCAAGCCTCCACACGGGGTGTCCCGTCCCTAATAAGCCTTGTGGTTTCTGGGGACGTTAAGCACCGTGTTTACTCACTCACACAGGGGGTGCGGAGCCCGAGCCCGGGGCCCAGCCCGTCATTAAAGGCGCCGCTGAGCCCGTTAGTGTGCCGGCCTCCTCCGCACACAACAGACACTAACGGTCTCGGACACTGCTAATGCTGGCCCTATTATTTCACACACAGTCATCATCATCGTGGCTGAGCAGTTTTTAGCCTCTTGTCGGACGCTAATAGAGGGTATCTCCACCCCCCCCCCCCCCAAGTTTTCTCATGTGATCACAGTGTATGTCTTGTCTGGCTTCCGACTTCACTGACCAGTATATTTAATGGATTTACATAATGATAAACAGACATATCAGGACTCCCCATTTTTATCATTATAGGGTGTGGACGCAAACCATGTCTCGCAGTCTCGCATTTAAAAAAAAAAAAATATTAATGGGGGGTTGTTTGTTGTTTTAGGGGGTTGGTTGGTTGGTTGGTTTTGTTTTGTTTATGGGTTTATTGTTTTGTTGGGGGCAACCCTGAGGAACAAGAGAGACAAGCGTTGCAATTATTTAACCAAATTTGCATATGTGTGTGTCAGGGCCCCCATTTGTGTGTGATTACTTTGTCCATCAAATCTGGAATCGGGGATATCGTGGAAGGGTAACAGGCCGCTCCACGCTGGGAGTAAAGCGCTGTTACAGAGTGATTACAGACATAATTACGTGTTAGTCTGGGACTCGTTTGGCGGCTTGTGTGATCAGCTCGTTACCACAGTGTGGCCCAAACACTCGAGCCAGGCTGGCTAACACTCGGCCAAAGCGAGAAGTCAACCGTGCCGTTGCTTCACACCCCCTGCCCTCGTGCGGTGAAGCGGAGCCACTACACTCGCTGGGCTGTCTCCAGAGAGGTCATCAGCTCGCCAGCTCGGACACCCGGCGGACTGACCCGTCCTGACAAATTGGGGTGCTGTCAGGTGTCAACTGACCACTGCCGTTTGTGAGAGCCGCCGCTGGTTACCTACCCCGCTTGTTTACCCGTAATTTATCCCTTGGATGAAGTCAGCCCTGGCTTGCTATCGCTAATCTCCCCCCCCCCCCCCTCCCCGTTGCTGGCTGATATTGTATCAGTGTTGTAACACTTGTTCCCATGCCGGGTTGGGTGTGCAAGTCATTAGTCTTCTATCAGTGTTGTAACACTTGTTCCCATGCCGGGTTGGGTGTGCAAGTCATTAGTCTTCTATCAGTGTTGTAACACTTGTTCCCATGCCGGGTTGGGTGTGCAAGTCATTAGTCTTCTATCAGTGTTGTAACACTTGTTCCCATGCCGGGTTGGGTGTGCAAGTCATTAGTCTTCTATCAGTGTTGTAACACTTGTTCCCATGCCGGGTTGGGTGTGCAAGTCATTAGTCTTCTATCAGTGTTGTAACACTTGTTCCCATGCCGGGTTGGGTGTGCAAGTCATTAGTCTTCTATCAGTGTTGTAACACTTGTTCCCATGCCGGGTTGGGTGTGCAAGTCATTAGTCTTCTATCAGTGTTGTAACACTTGTTCCCATGCCGGGTTGGGTGTGCAAGTCATTAGTCTTCTATCAGTGTTGTAACACTTGTTCCCATGCCGGGTTGGGTGTGCAAGTCATTAGTCTTCAAGTTTTAACACTTGTTCCCATCCCGGGGTTGGGTGTGCAAGTCATAGTCTTCTATCAGTGTTGTAACACTTGTTCCCATGCCGGGTTGGGTGTGCAAGTCATTAGTCTTCTATCAGTGTTGTAACACTTGTTCCCATGCCGGGTTGGGTGTGCAAGTCATTAGTCTTCTATCAGTGTTGTAACACTTGTTCCCATGCCGGGTTGGGTGTGCAAGTCATTAGTCTTCTATCAGTGTTGTAACACTTGTTCCCATGCCGGGTTGGGTGTGCAAGTCATTAGTCTTCTATCAGTGTTGTAACACTTGTTCCCATGCCGGGTTGGGTGTGCAAGTCATTAGTCTTCTATCAGTGTTGTAACACTTGTTCCCATGCCGGGTTGGGTGTGCAAGTCATTAGTCTTCTATCAGTGTTGTAACACTTGTTCCCATGCCGGGTTGGGTGTGCAAGTCATTAGTCCTCGTCGCCCCTCATTCCCACGTGTCAACACGGACCGCGACACGGGCAGAAATACCAATGTACCCTCCGTGAGTGAAGCGTCTGCTCTTCTGTTCACGCCACACGGGCAGAAATACCAATGTACCCTCCGTGAGTGAAGCGTCTGCTCTTCTGTTCACGCGACACGGGCAGAAATACCAATGTACCTTCCGTGAGTGAAGCGTCTGCTCTTCTGTTCACGCGACACGGGCAGAAATACCAATGTACCTTCCGTGAGTGAAGCGTCTGCTCTTCTGTTCACGCGACACGGGCAGAAATACCAATGTACCCTCCGTGAGTGAAGCGTCTGCTCTTCTGTTCACGCGACACGGGCAGAAATACCAATGTACCTTCCGTGAGTGAAGCGTCTGCTCTTCTGTTCACGCGACACGGGCAGAAATACCAATGTACCTTCCGTGAGTGAAGCGTCTGCTCTTCTGTTCACGCGACACGGGCAGAAATACCAATGTCCCCTTCCGTGAGTGAAGCGTCTGCTCTTCTGTTCACGCGACACGGGCAGAAATACCAATGTACCCTCCGTGAGTGAAGCGTCTGCTCTTCTGTTCACGCGACACGGGCAGAAATACCAATGTCCCCTTCCGTGAGTGAAGCGTCTGCTCTTCTGTTCACGCGACACGGGCAGAAATACCAATGTCCCCTTCCGTGAGTGAAGCGTCTGCTCTTCTGTTCACGCGACACGGGCAGAAATACCAATGTCCCCTTCCGTGAGTGAAGCGTCTGCTCTTCTGTTCACGCGACACGGGCAGAAATACCAATGTACCTTCCGTGAGTGAAGCGTCTGCTCTTCTGTTCACGCGACACGGGCAGAAATACCAATGTACCTTCCGTGAGTGAAGCGTCTGCTCTTCTGTTCACGCGACACGGGCAGAAATACCAATGTACCTTCCGTGAGTGAAGCGTCTGCTCTTCTGTTCACGCGACACGGGCAGAAATACCAATGTACCTTCCGTGAGTGAAGCGTCTGCTCTTCTGTTCACGCGACACGGGCAGAAATACCAATGTACCTTCCGTGAGTGAAGCGTCTGCTCTTCTGTTCACGCGACACGGGCAGAAATACCAATGTCCCCTTCCGTGAGTGAAGCGTCTGCTCTTCTGTTCACGCGACACGGGCAGAAATACCAATGTCCCCTTCCGTGAGTGAAGCGTCTGCTCTTCTGTTCACGCGACACGGGCAGAAATACCAATGTACCTTCCGTGAGTGAAGCGTCTGCTCTTCTGTTCACGCGACACGGGCAGAAATACCAATGTACCTTCCGTGAGTGAAGCGTCTGCTCTTCTGTTCACGCGACACGGGCAGAAATACCAATGTCCCCTTCCGTGAGTGAAGCGTCTGCTCTTCTGTTCACGCGACACGGGCAGAAATACCAATGTCCCCTTCCGTGAGTGAAGCGTCTGCTCTTCTGTTCACGCGACACGGGCAGAAATACCAATGTACCCTCCGTGAGTGAAGCGTCTGCTCTTCTGTTCACGCGACACGGGCAGAAATACCAATGTACCTTCCGTGAGTGAAGCGTCTGCTCTTCTGTTCACGCGACACGGGCAGAAATACCAATGTACCTTCCGTGAGTGAAGCGTCTGCTCTTCTGTTCACGCGACACGGGCAGAAATACCAATGTACCTTCCGTGAGTGAAGCGTCTGCTCTTCTGTTCACGCGACACGGGCAGAAATACCAATGTACCTTCCGTGAGTGAAGCGTCTGCTCTTCTGTTCACGCGACACGGGCAGAAATACCAATGTACCTTCCGTGAGTGAAGCGTCTGCTCTTCTGTTCACGCGACACGGGCAGAAATACCAATGTACCTTCCGTGAGTGAAGCGTCTGCTCTTCTGTTCACGCGACACGGGCAGAAATACCAATGTACCCTCCGTGAGTGAAGCGTCTGCTCTTCTGTTCACGCGACACGGGCAGAAATACCAATGTACCCTCCGTGAGTGAAGCGTCTGCTCTTCTGTTCACGCGACACGGGCAGAAATACCAATGTACCCTCCGTGAGTGAAGCGTCTGCTCTTCTGTTCACACCACCACGCTCACTGACGCCAGCGTTAAAGACCAGCTGGGAGAGAGATTGTGACCATGTCAACATTGTTTCTACGTCGTTCTAGTTTTCGTTAAATCCACTGGAATCTGAAGAGGAGAGGGGAGGGGGCTGTAAGTAAAGGGAGTTAATTGCGTTCGGTTGACGTCACATGTATTACAAGGGGCATAACAACAGAGACCTATATCACCTATAATAACCCTCACTTTACACAGTGTAGGAAAACTCCACGGAGGTCACCCACCCCCCTCCACCAGCAGGCAGGCCAGCGAGCTTTATTGAGGGTTCCGACGTGTTGGACTTAACACCCCAGTGGCTAGCGAGCCCAGAGTATGGCGCGCCAGAAGTGTCAAACCCTAATTTCCGGGCCTGCTCTCGACACCCAAGCCGGGCCCTAATGGCCTGCTGGGCCGCCAGGGAGTCGGAGGTGTCGGAGCATGACTAAAGACAGCGCTGAGGGGCTCAGCGGGCGGCGTGGACACCGGCACGGGATGAAATACGATAAGCTTGCTTTGACCAGGGGGCGGGTTGGCTGGGCTTGTACGGCCTGTATCATAATCATGCTGTTCCTGCTTCTGCTGGAGGCAACGTTTGGACGGAGGTCAGGGTGGTGTATGGTTTCTTCAGCCCTTAAGGCTGCCGTTACCACCCGAATGCCACCGACTTTGGGTAGAAGTAATATCACCAAAGTACGTGTGGAAAAGAGGGCCTCTGTCCGATCAGTTCAGGAAGTGGGGCCTTGTTCGATCGGTTCAGAAGATGGGGGCTTGTTCGATCAGTTCAAAAGATGGGGCCTTGTTCGATCAGTTCAAAAGGGACTAGGTGGGGCCTTGTTCGCTCAGTTCAAAAGGTGGGGCCTAGTTCACTCAGTTCCAGAGGGACTAGGGGGCCTTGTTCGCTCAGTTCAAAAGGGACTAGGTGGGGCCTTGTTCGCTCAGTTCAAAAGGTGGGGCCTTGTTTATCAGTTCAAAAGAGGAGGTCTTGTTCCATCAGTTCAAAAGATGGGGCCTAGTTCGCTCAGTTCAAAAGGGACTAGGTGGGGCCTTGTTCGTTCAGTTCAAAAGGGACTAGGTGGGGCCTCGTTCGCTCAGTTCAAAAGGGACACGATTGTCGCAGGCATAGACGTGAACGATCGCGAATACAAAAAGCTTCTCGTGAGTTTGGCTGTTGTTTATGAGCGGTGATTGATGGGGTCCAAGAATGTGGAAAAACTTCAACCTTTGCTCTTCTTCTTCGGAACTCTTTATGAGAGCTTTCATATTTGTATTATGTTAACCTTTACAGAGTTTGACGCGTTCCTGTCGGGTTGGGTGACATGTCAAGGTCATTTTTGTCAAGGTCATGACAAATTTAAATAGCCTCCTTTTTTCTTTTTCTTTTCCCTCTTCTCCCGCTCGAGATCAAATTAATTGTGTTTGCTTGCTAAACCTGTGGACACGATCGTGAACATAATGCTTTTAATGAGCTTAAAGTATTCAAGGGAGATTCAAATCGGTGCGTTTTCCTTTTCTGCAAAAAACGTTAATGTTTAATGTTTTCATATTTTGTTTGTTTGTTGTTTTGTGTACTGTTTAAACCCGGTATTTGCGAGATATGCTGCTACTGGGGGAGACGACTGACCCATTTTTAAATCTCCGGTGTGTGTGTGTGTGTGTGTGTGTGTGTGTGTGTGTGTGTGTGTGTGTGTGTGTGTGTGTGTGTGTTTTGTTTTTAAATCTCTCGGCCGTATTGGGGGTGATAAACTGGATAAACTCGTGGGCTAAACATTTGGCCGAGTGGGGTTGGCAAGCAGAAGGACCTCGGTTCGAATCTGCTTCGGCTTTCCTTTCTCTTCAAAGTTGTGGTCTGTGGGCACTGTCTTGTGACTTTGTCCCTCACAATTATGAAACATTAAAATGGCTCTCATCGCTGCCCATTTCCCTACCCCCTTCTCCACGTCGCTAATAATTAAACCTCGTGGTTTCTGTGGACGTTAAGCGGGTGCATCCCATAAGAGCGCGTTTCACACCTTTTTTAAAAGCGGAAGTCTGAAAACTGAAGCTAGAAACAGCGCACTTTTGTGTTCGATAAGCGCGCATCTTTGGAATTTAAGAAAATTCTAGAATGTTAGAAAGAACGCGTTGTGAAATGTGACGTGAACGTTTATCGTACGTTTATAGAAAGACCAATTATTACTGTAACAGACGGGTGTTTGAAACTCACATGAATATCTGGTAAATTTCTGGTGACAGCAATCTCACATATACAAACAAACGAGTCTTTAAAAACATGAACTCATGTCAATGACAACGATCTCACCAATGCGCTCTTATTAGCATAAAAAACACACATTCACGTGCGCTCTTTTTGGCATGAACACGCGCTCTTATTAGCATGCGAAATGCGCTGTTATAGACGCGCGCTTATTAGCGATGCGCTCTTTTCGATGTCTCCACGTTAAGCACATGTTTACTTACTGGGATAAAAAATAAAGATAAAAAAACGGGGGGGGGGGGGGGGGGGGGGGGGGAGAGAAAAGGAGAGACAAGACAATTGAGTGGTGGTTTGGGGCTGTCTGTACTACAATATGGTTGTAGTTGCCGAACAAAAGCGACGTCAGCATGTGTTGGAGAGCTCTTGTGGGCTGTTTGAGTTCATTGGGTTTGTCCTAAAAACGGTAGCATTGTGCGGTGAGAGGTGATTGGGACGGTGTGGAGAGGTGGAGTACTCTTAAGTCTTGCAGGTGGTGCCTTTAATGGCCGCCATTAGCATGGCCCTCACGTGGCCACGGCCTATGTGTTCTTTCTCTGGGCTGAGTGCGCCCTGTTACAAACGGCACAGTTTCTCGTCCTTCGTCCGTGGGATTGATCCCCTCCCCAGAGAGAGAGAGACAGACAGAGAGAGAGAGAGAGAGGGGAAACAAGAAGAAAACGCGTAAGCGGATTGCCGTCTCTCACCAGCAGTTTAGGACTTTTGAGCGCCGGGTTATCTGGAGAGGTGTCATTGTGGTTCTTCTGGTTACGATGCAAACACTTAACTTTCTGCTGAAAGCTTTTTGTTGGGCAGTAATACCTGCGTGTTGGACAGAATCGGGGACAGTTCAACCGCCAATACCTACCCTGCACGCCGCATTTGCTAAACCCACGATGTGTGTGTGTGTGTGTGTGTGTGTGTGTGTGTGTGTGTGTGTGTGTGTGTGTGTGTGACTCAAACGCGTCATTAATAATTATGTCTTCAGCAATTAATTGGTCATTAAATTCATGGCACCTGTTCACACCCAGAGCTGATTACCGAAGAAGAAAACTGTCCGGTGAAAGGTGTCCCGTTGGGCCGAACTCACGGAGACGCATCCAGAGTTCAGGAGCTGTGTGAAAGTCGAGGTGGCCGTCCTGGGCTTTCCGTCCTAATGAGCCTTACGGTTTCTGTGGACGTAAAACAACATTGAACCGTGCTTCGGCATTGGTCACAGTTTGTCAACCGACATCCGAGGACACCTCCGTCATCCGTCCTAACGAGCCTTATGGTTTCCGTGGACGTAAAGCTATACTGAACCATGCTTCGGCATTGGTCTCAGCTTGTCCCTAATATGTCAACTGACATCAGAGGACATTAAGCAGCACTACCTACCTACCACCTCCGTCAGCAGGCTCCCTTGCACGTAGCCGTAAAGTGGGAGCGCACGTTGTTTCAGTCTCGCCCCTCCACACAGACAGTGCGGACTGTAGGGGACGGGAACGGGGAGCCCAGGGACCGTAGCTCTCACAGGTGTCTGGCAGGCCAAGCCTAAACCAAATCCCCTGACTTTCGAGTCCGTGACTTTAGTTAGGCCAAGTTCCTATTCGTGGACGCTGGCAACGGCCAAGACTACAGAGTCACTAACATCGCTCTGGGGAACAAAGACGTCAGCTCACACGTCAGCATTTGTGCTAATTTTAGAGGGGGTAATCCCATCAGGGCATGCGCACCGACACGCTTCGTTCACTTCCTTGCGGCGATGTTCCCACGTGCAAAGATCGGTAAGCATGCACATTAGGCGAAGGCATGCAGGTTCTGGATGTGATTCGCCATGTTTTACTTCTGCGACACCCAAGCGATCTCGACGAGGTCATCAGTCGTGTGTTTGGGGGGGGGGGGGGGGGGGGGGGGGCAGCAGCAGACGTAGGCCTAAAGCAACAACAATAGCAAAAACAAGAAGAAGAAAACAACGAACTTTCCGAGCATTACAACGCTAAAAGCAGCTGTAGTGTGTCGTTACCGTGGCAGTGGTGTCTCTCTCCACTTGTCTTCGTGACGGTTGTTTTGATCGCCTTTGGCTTGAACATGCGGCTGTTTTATGCTCCTCGTAACTTGCGGGTTTAACACCTGTGATGGCGTGTTTTGTACTTGATAGACGGGTCTGTGAGGGTGGTCCACAGAAGTGAAAGGCCTTTGTTGCTCCTAAGTTTGGGCGATCAACCGTGAACACCTTACCCTTGCAATTATTTCGCTCAAAACGTTGGCAGCTTCGGATTGAAGAGTTGGCTTTTTTGAAAACGGGACAGGAGATGATGACTGTATGGTGCACATCTGACGGTATTGTGTCGTGTCTGCTTTATGCAGCTTAATGGCGGACTTGGGGGTATTTTTACGGCTGGGCCGACTGTGTGTGTTTACCGTTCACCATTTCCGGTTTTAGGCTTGGTGAGTGACAATTATGGTTCCATGCCTCTTCAGCTGTCCTTGTGTTGTTTGCAGGATGATTTTCTCTTGGCGGCAGGACTTTATTGGCACTTGAGGCGGCTTTTCGTGTCCATAAAGTTGGGAGTCGTGGCTGAGGTGGCTGGTGGTGGCGGGTCAGGGCCTGGGTGTTTGCGAGTCAACAGTCATCAGGGGCAGGCCCCCTCCACCGATCCCCCTCTCCACCTGACAATGGCCGCCTCTCGCCCTGCCCGCACACCTCCTCCGCCCGGATTTATGGCACTGCCAACTGCCGTTTTATTAGGCCGGTGGCAGCTAGAGGGGCTGGTCGGGCCGCGGTCGTGCCGGCTTAGGCCCGAGCTGACTAATGGCCCATTGAGGCTGTCAGGCCGAGCAGGACGCAGCGGCCCGGCCAGGCAACAATACACGACAGATTTGCTTTTCTCAACAGCACCCCCTCCTCACACACACGCACACACACACACACAGAGCTCCAGCTGAGAGCGAAGCTGTAAGATGTTACCTGCAAACAGTCACACTGCTACTTCACACCAGGCGCGACCCCTGCTAACGCCGATTTGAAGGATTTCGATCAGATCCCCTCGAGATCAGTCGGTAGAGGAGCTGGCAGGCCTAGTGCCTGGACAGAACCTGCTTTGACTTGTCCGGCTCACGTCATACAAACAGTCGGGGTCGTCTGGGGGTCCTGTGTTAAGGGTCCTTTGTGATTTGGTATGGGGAATGTCACGGGTAAAAAGACTGCTAAGCATGTAGTAAACTACTACAACAGTAATACAAAAGATCAGGTTGTGCGTTCATTTTGAAGCGTACCCAAGAACGCGTGCCATGTGCAAAGATAATTGATGGTTGATAACGTGAATAAGTCTGAAACGTCCTTTCGTCTCCAACAACTGTCTGGCTTTTAAATGGGGGAGAGAGTAATGAGTGATTGTACGTATGTGTCTGGCTGCGCCGCTGTTGTGGTCATCGCTAGGACTCCAACTGATCCAACTGCCGTGGCGACGGTTTGACCCTCTCTCTGTGTTCACTGCCCCTTGAGGAAGGGGATTGATTCGTGAGGCAAAAACTGTCCACGCACTCCATCGATTGTCGCCCTTTCAGCTAAACCCTCAAGATGCAGTGGCTACTTTGGCCACGTTTCCCAGAGTTGCGTGGAAATATAAAGTGCCCGATATGATACCAATAAAACTGCAATACCCAAATACCCTCCCCTCCCAAGAGCGTTATAACTGGTCTAAAAAATTATAATCTAACGGGATCAAGTATTGAATGATGGCTATCGTCTTTAATTTGAAGGAAGGACTGAATTAAAGTGAAGGATTGAATCGTTTTAAAATAAAGAGTCCAGGTAACCTGATATTCGTGAGAAAGTGGCGCACTTCATTTCTGCCAGGCAGTTTGGATACGGACATGATAATCTGCCTGACTGTGTTTTAACATAATATTGTCCTCAGCCATAATGACGGCAGTGGAGAGGGCAAAGAATTGAGCATTGTAGGCCTCTTGGCGATGGTGACAACATCAGGTCAGCTCACTTCAACACCCCCACCAGCTACTTCGGGGAACAAAACCGCAGAAGCCCATAATGTTTCCATGACGACAACGAGATGACGGACGGCACTGAGAGCGAGACTGAAGAGGCTGAGAACCAGCGTGAAAATGGCACCGTCTTCTCGTCTATCAAATCAAAACACTCCACGCTTGTGTGTTGCGTGGAGATGGAGCGCTGAGCTAGTGAGATGGAGTAGCGTAGCGGCCTGTTCCTCGGAGGCCAGCAAGAGAGCAGGTTTAATTGAAATCGTTTACTGAGGAGAAGAGGGTGTGGGGGAAGGCTGTGCGGGACTGGGCGTGATTGTTGTCTGTCTCTTAACACTAACAGCCAGACACTGTAGATGTTTTCTGGGGGAGTTATTGGACCGCTTCAAGGAGGCGCTGCAGCTCTCGAGTGGCGCGGTCCTTGAAGTGCGACTCTCCACCACTGCTGAGGGTTGGACAAGAATGCATTACTTTCTTCTCTGCTGCAGTTGCTCGGGTGTTGGTTGGCAAGTGGTTGGGAAGCGTGGGAGACGCTTTGTGGAAAGGACACGCACAACCAGTAAAAACAACGGTCTTTTCTTTTGACCTGCCTCAGCCACCACCACCCCTCTCTTTTTGCTCCAGCCCCCCCCCCCTTCCCGGAACAATCCAAGCAAACAGCTGCTCAAACAGCGCCTGGGTATGCGGAGCGGCGTGGTTTTTTTTCCTGGCCACTGTTACGTTGCTGCGTCTTCCTGGCGAGGACATGTCCACTCACAGCACGGCGACACGACCTGCAGTGTTGGGGTGGGCAGCGAAGCACCGTGCCGCTTCAGGAACAAGGGCCCGCTGTCTCAAATGTCAGAGTTCGAGAGCTGCGTGAAAGTCGACGTGGCCGTCCGTAATAGTCCTTATTGTCTCTCTGGACGTAAAGCAACATTTGGACTCGAACTCGTATAAATTTTCACTCATTCATTCAGGTTTCATATAAACGACGTCTCTCTCTCTCTCTCTCTCTCTTCTTCTCTCTCTCTCTCTCTCTCTCTCTCTCTCTCTCTCTCTCTCTCTCTCTTTGTGTGTGTGTGTGGTTTAATTCATCAGTAGCTTAGCCAGGACTAGTTGGGTTTTGACTGAACCTAAAACTACAGTCCTTGTTAAACAAAGTTCTGGAGTTCAGGTCTCCTTGTCGTTCTGTGCGCTTTGGTCGTGTCCCAGCCGATGCTGGAGATGACCTCTTGGACTGACGCTTGCCGTAGTGTCTGTGGACTGAGCGAGGTGCCGGCGTCAGTGGCGAGAGGCGGCCATGGTCAGGGTGCGGGACGGGGAACGGGGTGGCCCTGCGCGCTGCCCGAGAAACCAGGTCTCTGTTTGGCCGCCCGCTGATCGGGACACCCCGTGCCCTCGGCTCCCCCCGAGTGTGAAACTCGTTTCATCCGCGCTCCACCCGGCGTAAAAATCGGCTGGAAAAGCGTTGCATCGTGGCCGCGGGCCTTGGAGCCGGTGCAGCAGCAGCTTGGCTGGCCGTGGTGCGAGGGGTCAGACGGTGTCGGGCGGCCAGCCTGCGCGGACAATGAGGGCCGGTGCCAAAGCTAACGGAGAGAGCGCGGGGAGCCTCGCCACCTCGGCCCAACACCCCGCGAGGCTCGCCGGCAGTGCGGGCCCTGAAAGCCAGCCCCGGGCCAAAACCAACCCCGGCAGCTCCCAGCTAAGCCCGGCCGCGCCGTGGCAGCTGTGGGGCCAAAGCCCAAACCCAAACCCAACCCCGCACAACCACAAGCTAATCTGTCCTACAACAAGCCAGCACGAGCGCCGCTGGTCTCAAAAAACACACACAAAAACAGCGCCGGTAAAGCGGTTACAAGCGAAACTCTTCCATGACAAGGCAGGCAGCGAAAGAGAAGCTCCTGCGGCAGCCATTTTGAATTTTTAGCGGTCCCTGGGAAGACCGCTAGACAAGACAAGCCAAGAATAGTTTGGTGAACACCCCTCTCCCTCCCGCTGCTCCTCACGGCGGCTGGTCTCCTCCGTCTCCCTGCAGTGATCATTGACAAAACCAGCCCCAAACAGCAGGCCTGTGTGTGTGTGTGTGTGTGTGTGGTGTGTGTGTCCTTCAGGCTAGAACATTTCAGGGCGCAGCAACTCGGGGCGCGGTGGCAGGTTGCACGTTAATATATCCCACTGAAATGAGGTTTGTCAGGACTGCCAGAATTCCAACGGGACTGACTGCGGGACGAGTGGTGGATGCGCTCGGTGGCCCTCTGTAGGGTACCTACCGCTGGTGTGGCCAATAGGCCAAAGGGCCCTAATACACTCTTGCGACAGACTGGTTATTACATCAGCGCACGAGGTGCCAGCGATCTGTGACGGTTCGTCAGACGGCTAGAGCAGCACAGCACAGGCCTCACACACACACACACACACACCCCGCACACACAGCGACAGGACTGGCGAGGGAGAGCGTGGCTGTGGCGGTGGCCGTGGCCCTCACTGCAGTAGCACACGGGGCGGACCAGCACGCGGCAGCAGTCACTCCAAGCTGTCAGCCAGACTCGAGTGCTCTCTCTGTCAACGCTTTTTGTCGCTCCTCGCCCGCTCCTCGCTGCCATAGGTGATGTGGGGATTGTTGCTGTCGTCGCCGGAGACATCAGTTATGTGTTGTCGTCGGGCGATGTTGTTTCTGTGCGATGGATACGGACTGACTGGGTCTCAGTGAGTGATACGCTGCCGCCACTGCCGTTGTCTCTTCAGTTCCTGAGGAACGATCTCAGAAAGAATAACAGTATTGCTGCACGATTTCTGTTCGCTTTGGAGTGTGTTAACCGATTTTCCTGATGTGGTTCTTGTGTTCCTTGGATGTGATTCATTATGTGTGCATGATGGGATAAATTCTCGGGTTTATCTTAACTCGTCAGCTTTTGTGTTGTTGGGTTTGTGTGTTAAGAAAAACGATAGTTTAAGCTTACTGTTGAAAACACTTTTGGGGGGTTGGCTTGGCAGTTGTTTGGGGTGTTGGCTTGGCAGCTGTTGTTCTACACTGTGGAATCGCCCACCTGAGTGTGTAAGCTGAAGTGCCAGCTGACCATCCCACCGGCGTGTTTATAAATTGACTGCCAGCGTGTCTGACAACCAACCAGTGGAGTTTTGTGAAAACGTCCGTGGTTTTTCATCAGTCAACGTTTTGTGCTTTGAAGTGTGTCCGCTGTTAGTCGTCAGGAGTTGACACCCTCCGCGGGCAGGCATGGAGTAGTGGCAGGGTCCTTTCTCCACGTTGAACCACAGCGTTTTGACAGGAGTGTGTTGAATCCAGAGCGTTTTGACAGGAGTGTGTTAAATCAAGTGCGTTTTGACAGGAGTGTGTTGAATCCAGTGCGTTTTGACAGGAGTGTGTTACACAGCTGGAAACCTCGCCCTCAAAAGGATTACTTTCTGTGCTGAGCACACCACTGGCATGGCAGTTTGCCGTCTATGCCACACTGAACAAAAAGAATCGTTCGTTTTCTGTGTCCGATAGCGCAGTTTCAGCTTTGATCGGGCAAAGTGTGCTGGAACTGGAGTTTTTACTACGGGGAATATCCACACGCTGAACATTCTAAATAAAGTTTTTCCTCTTCGCTTTCTCGCCCTTCTCGTGTGAAAACACAGCTTGTGCCTGGAGTATTTTGGAGAGAAGAGACGCAGTTTTGGCCGTGTTGGATGAAAGGTTTGGATTTGGTGGATGATTCGATATCGTGCCTATTGTGCCAGCTACAAAGCTGTCTTTGACACCGTATCCCGAGGGCTTTGGGTGTCTTGGAACTTAACTCTTGGGGCTTTACGTGCTGCCTCTGTGGATTAGCTGTGATTGTGCCTATCAGGCCGTGAAGTGTTAACACCGGTAAGTGTATGGTCGCTGTTCTCTGCTAATGCCTACCTTGTTACGTGTACTTCTGTCCCGCTAACTCCGGGGATTAGGGGTGTTGTGCCGCACTTTTATGGCGCCCCGTGTGTGCCAGAAACCCGATAATGGTCACCGTGCTTATCAGATGCAGGCAATGGATGGGTTTTTAGGCCGGCCGCTAAACCCCGGCATTTTCCTCATTTCTCAGCTTCCCCCTCCCTCCCTTCTCCGCTTGCCGGTGTCCGCCCCCTTTCCCAGCGCGGCCGTCTCCTTTATGGCTAACCCCTAATCCCCTTTTAGCTTGGAAACCACTGGGCTTTGATGAAAAGGCAGCAAAGGCAGCGTGTTTTATGGGACAGCTACCTCCCCTCTAATCCTCCTCCTTGGATGCGCTTGGCTGCCCCCCTGACAGCCCCTGAACTTCTGGCACAGCCGTTGCCTGCATAATTAGACCGTTTCCTCCTCCTCGTCTCCTGCTGCCTGAGTCGTCTTGTCTTTGTTGGTGGACAGGGAGCTTTTATCGGCGGTTAGACAAGCTAATGGGGCGCGCAATTAGCCGCGGCTGCAGCTCGGTCTGGGGGCGTGGGGGGTGGAGGGCGTCCGCCCCGACCACGTCGCCTTGTCTGTCTGCACGCTCATAATCGCTGGTCTGGGAGACAATGCCGCTAACACACACGGCCCCCGTGGAGCTGATGCGATGTCAAGTGGTGAAGTGGGTTTTGTGGCCACCAGGGGCCGGGTGATTTAGTGGTACAGACTGCACCACACGGCGCTGATCGACCAGGCTACGCCGCGGGAAGGTGTGTATGCGGGGTCGGGGGGAAGGTCCTCGTCAAGGGACCCCTGCTCCAAGGAGTGAGAGAGACCCGGCCGGGGCTGTCTGTGTCTGGGGAAAGCCTGCCTGGTTTCAGAGCTCAGGGGCTGTGTGAAAGTCGAGGTGGCCGTCCTGGGCTCCCCGTCCCTAATAGTCTTATGGTCTCGGTTGGCTTGTTGGGTGCTGCCCGAGCTGGATCGGTTCTGCTGGTTGGGGACACAGTTAGGCCCTTACTTAACCCTTCTGAACCAGACCTTGTGTCTGTATGACGTCAGAATTATGACACCCCTTTCCACAAAGAACACCGTGTGATATTCCGACTTTCTTGCTCTGTGTGTGTGTGTGTGTGTGTGTGTGTGTGTGGCGGAGTTCTGGAGAAGAGAACATGTGGCGAGCTACTCGGTGACTAGTGACTTGTTTTGAAAGGAAACTGCACCACTCTGACAACAAAAAATTGGCAGGGAAAAGGGTTAATCAGACTACATGGTCCTGAATGGAGGGGAACGTTGCATATATAAATGTGTATCGTATAATTCTTTTGGAAACGGGTTATATATATACAAAAATAAAAAATCTGCTGGTTTTGGACTCATTGGACATTGTAGCTCATTCAGTCGACATCGGACAGGTTGCAAGAAATGCCATCGTCTTGTCTCAAGAGTCAGAATTTACTGTGGGTGTTCTCTCTCGCTCTTTCGCCCTCGTGTGTGTGTGTGTGTGTGTGTGTGTGGTCTTAATCCTTGATAGTTATCCTGCCTGTACAGGGCATTAACATCCAGTGACTAAGTAGCCTTTGCTGACAACCCCATACTGAAAAATCCCACACTCTGCCTATGACACGACGTGTCTGGATCCATAACGGAAAACCAGTGAAAGGCTTTAGCGTCCCTTCGCCAATTAGGCCCTACTTACTGCAGGTGCCGCAGCAACAGCAGCCAATGGAAAACTTGCCTGGGCGGCAGAGGGAAAAATCCACATTTTAATTAATGAGCATCAGCAAGGAAGACTGATCCCTGGCGCGTTGACGAGGAGTAGGCGTTCAGCGGCCAAGAAACTTGTGTGTGTGTGCCTCTCCCCTCTGCGGCCCGGGCCGCCTTGGCCTCTCTGGGCTGAGAAGGGAAAAAGGTAGATGTTTGCTTTGTACTTGAGCCGCCTCGAGGAGCCTTGTTCCACCTCTTCAGGACGTAAAAGCCGGGAAGAAAAGTAGCTTTTTGCCCACTGTGCTCAGCGGCTATAGATGGGCGAAGAAAAGCAGATACTCGCCAGTGTTGTTGGCAGGCTTCGGAGCTGTTGTGAATAGCCGTTAGTGTTGGTACAGCCAGATCTTTGTACTCCAGCGCCTTTGTTCATCCACATGAGAGCGGAGCAAGCCTGAGCAAAGAAAAGCACCTGGCACAATCAGAGGAAAGAAGACGTGATCAAATTTTCGTTGAAGTTTTTAAGTGTATGTGCCCGTGTGCAGACAAACTATTGGAACTCTGTCTGTCTGTCTATCTCCTCCCCCACCCTTCTTCCGCTCCTCTCTCTCTCTCTCTCTCTCTCTCTCTCTCTCTCCTCTCTTCTCTCTCTCTCTCTCTCTCTCTCTCCCCCCCCCCCCCCCCCTCTCTCTCTCTCCCCCCCCCCCTTCTCTTCCCCCCTCCCCCTCCAACCCCTTCTTCCTCTCTTCTGGCTCAGTAGACTTGGTAATGTAGTTGTGTTTTCATGACGCCAACAAGTCCCCACAACCGAAGCGCACGCCATTCAAGTGTAAATTTGTTTTCTTCGACTTCTTTACCGGCAATTTCTTCTTTACGCCATTGTAAGCACTGCCTGTTATTGAACTGGCCCTGTGTGTCGGTTCCTTTTTACCACTGTTACAATTGTGAGCGGTAAACCCCGAGCCGCTGTTGGCAAACACCAGGCTTGTGGAATGGCTTTGTTTGGGAAACCGGCTACATTGCAAGTCGTTGAGGTCAGCCCCATAAAAGCTGATTAGTGCTTACTGTACTGTTGGTAGCTGCGTGTCTGCGGTTTTTATGTGTTTGTTCGTTATTTCCAGTGGCAGGGCGAGACAGTGTAAAGACGAGAGAGAAAGGTTGTTGTAGGAGTTGAATGCGGCAGGTTACTGGTTATGGTGGTGATCGAGGTTCTTACCTTTGGCGCGTTCGCAAACAGCCGTTACGTCAGCGAGAGTGGAAATCGTGGGTGGGTGTGGCAAGGGAGTGGCTGGCTGCATCAACTCCTGCATCAGCAGGGACTTGCCACTCGACCAGCCACACTGGCTGACTGGACTGACCAGCCACACACTGACAGGACTGACCAGCCACACACTGGCTGACTGGACTGACCAGCCACACACTGACTGGACTGACCAGCCACACACTGACTGGACTGACCAGCCACACACTGGCTGACTGGACTGACCAGCCACACACTGACTGTCCGGACTGACCAGCCACACACTCACTGACTGGACTGACCAGCCACCCATTGACTGACTGGACTGACCGGCCACACATTGACTGACTGGATTGACCAGCCACACACTAACTGGACTGACCAGCCATACAGTGATGACTGGATGACCAGCGGAAAATGCCACCAGGAGACGGGCTGCGAGAACAAGGGCCGGCGAGGTCCATGTCCCTGGCTGGACAAAGGAGACCGCCGAGACTCTTGCCCGCTGTCTGTTTGCTCTGTCATGTGGGGCTGAGGTCATCGAGCCAAAGGTCATGGGTCAGGCCTTGTGTTGACCACTCGGGCGGACTGGACTGTGGTCAGTGATCTTGTTATGCGGGCTCTTGAGGGAAACGAAATGGGTGTTGGTCCAGGTGCAAGGCTCACAGTCACAGTGTTCGCACCATCGCACAATATTAACGGCTTTGGGAGAGCTTAGACTAGCGCTCCTCTGGCGATATTAGGTCGGCATCAGTTCAACCCATACTCGAAAAAGAGGGGCATTAAGGATGCTGGGCTGAAGACGAACCCTTGAAAAGGAGATGGTTCTTCGTCGGTTCCAATTAGTTTTGTACTCGCACCCCAACTACCCCCAGCCCACCCCCTTCTTCTGCTTACTCACAGGATCATCTGGATTCTATTGGATCTTTTCCTGCGCCAGATTCCTGTTGGAACATGTGGTATTGGTGGCTACACTGGAGTGGTAAAGGTTTCCTCTTGCCAATTAGCGGTCTCCAGTTCCCGGTGCTTTCACTGCCACAGCTTCACCCTGCCTCGTTATGTTCCTACTGGTAATAAATCCGGCCACTCTCTCTGCTCTACCCGAAGGATTGGCGCGAGTGTTTGACTAGCTTGCCAGGGCTCGTTCGCTTGTTGAGTTTATGAAGATTGTATTGCATCATGTTTGCCGTTTACCCTTGATCTCCTGCCGCCCTGACTCGCCGTCTTTTCTTGGACGTGCGTGTTCTGTTCACCTTTGCAAGTCCTGTACACAGTGCAAACGAACAGTGCCAGCCAGGTTTTGAAGTCTTGTCGCAAAAGGTCTTTGGCTTCAAAAAACCCGTGGTTCTCTTTCGCTGTGCAGAAAGTGTGTGCTGTCCTCTCTCCACGGCGAAGCCCTGGGTGTTGTTTGACCATGTTGCCCCTTCACAAGCCGCTGTGGACCGACCGGAGGCATGTTGACTCACCGACACCCCCAAAACGCATCCATTTGTTGGGGGCCCCAGCGCGGTGATCCTGCTCTGTTGACTGTGGTGTTTGTGGCACCAAACCGCCACTGACCCACAAGACGCCGTGTTTGTCCCTGTCTCACGTGCTGTTTGGCCACACGCTTCTGTCCGCCTTGTGTTCGTGTCGCCACAAGCTCCACTCGACAAACCGACAGCTCTGAGAGGATTGGGGTGGGGGGTGGGGGGAGCGGTGGGGTTAGAATTGCTTGTTTGGCCATAGATTTTCTTTGGCTGAAGCCTTTGGTCTCGGAAGGCGAACACGCAGATATCTGAGGTTGTTGGTAGTGGTCGTCGTTCTTCTGCTGGAGAGATTACACGTGATCTTCCCCGTCATGACTTTATCTTTAAATCCCCCCCCCCCCCCCCCCCCCACCCCATATACACCCATTAACGCATGTATTCAGCACTTTGTCACCAAGCCTACTGACACCCTTCACAAAGGCCCCCACCCCACCACCGCCAAAGTTTCGGACAATGCCAAACTCTCCTCCCGTGACGCGTTTCCTTCAGATCAATAGCTGAACCACTCGTCTGCCATGCGTAGAATGCTGCAAGTGTTCCGCTAACACGTGATTAGCACCATTGATTGTCAGAAGAGATTGCAAAAATAATAACACGTTCAAAGGGCTGTTAAAACATGGCTGCATGGCAGTGAACAATCCTCTACCCCCCCCCCCCCCCCCCCCTTTTTTTTTTTCTTCTGCGGGAGAAGCCGTGGCAAACAAACCCCAGACATTTCCATTGATTTCTATCTCTCAAGCACTATTGATTCCGATAAGTGCACATTTTCATCAGACCCGCGACGCTCTTTAAGGCCCCCAGCCCTGCCAATAAGGCCCCGAGGAAAATCATATGCTTGTGTAGATGTTTGAATGCCAGGGGAAGGGAAAAGCATGTAGTCCAAGCGAAATGGTTTGGAGAGGTTGGCGTGATTGAGTGCCTTGCACTAACTTGTGCCTGTCCGCGCTGAGACTGTGGTTGCCTAGGGACCGGCCCCTTCAGCCAGCTGCCGGCCCGCAGTATCACTGGGAAGAGCTGAGTGGGGAAAGGGGAGGGGGCTGGAGTGGGATTTCCTTGGCCGCCATCTTCTGCTCCGCTCAGCATGGTCTTGAAGATAAGTCCTATCGAGACTGTGGTGTGATCCCATTGTGAAAGTTCAAGTGATCAGTATTGTTAACCTTTGAATTAATCGCAAAAACAAAACAGCAACAACATAAAAACCGATGGCTTACTGGCATCAGGAAACCTATAAATATACTTTCGATCAAGGACAAGGCCTAGTCCAAACTGCAAGTCCACTATAACGTCTGTGCGCAAAACTGTGTTATAAAATCCAAAAGAAAGCGGAGTGCTGTGCGACCGAGTTCCCCCATTCCAAACGCCGCCCTGGCCAGATACAGCAGTCTGCTTGGAGTCCCTCGCCCTCCATTGAACGCCTATCATGCTTTGGCAATGCTCGATCCTTGGGGGATAAAAGCCCATTACTAGGCAACTCCGGGATTGATGGCCCGGTTGGATGTGTGGCCAAAAAGGATAGCGCGCGCTAAGCTCGTGGAAATCCAGGCTCAAATCTGCCCACAGAGGATTCCCGATGGACCCAGGATTGCTACAGCCATTGCAGTCCTTTCATCGTCGGTTTGTTTTGATCGCGCCAGCGGTTCGACAAGTCTTTGTGATGACGGGATAGCGCGGATCAGTGTCGGTGGAAAGTTAACTGCGCGTCTCTCTGCTCAATTAATCCGAGATTAATGCGAATGAAATTGTCCATCGTACACACTCTGTCGAGCTTAGGTCAGTGTCGGGGAGGGTGTCATCGACACGGCGGTGGCGGCGGGAACTGGCAACCCCGCGGTTGTCCCCACGGTCTGCCATGTCAAAGGCAGACAACCGAATTTCCTTTTTAAGGATTAATAAAGTATTAATGTATGAGGTATGTTTGGCAGCATGCAGCTGTAGACATTTCAAATGGATTTTCCCTTTAAAACCCTGGCTTTCCGGATGCCGTCCCTGTGTCATGAACCCAGAAGGAAAACTGACATCTGTGATTTAACGACGAAGACGACAGCGCAGCAGGCTAGAACGAACCATGACTGCCAACCAGGTCTTCAGCTGTCTGATAGATAGTGTGCGCTGAATGTTACTTGACTCGGGCAGAGCTCAGGTGTAAGTGTAAGGAGGGGAGTTTTCGGGAGAGTGGGGACCTTAAGGAGGAGATTATAAGGTGGAGGAGAGCCACATAACAGCAGATAGGTTTTATAGGCCATTATTCCTGTTCGTGCCGGACGAGGAAGCGGTGTAGCGAAGCCAATGAAGGTTTTTATGCCGGCACTAAACACACGGCGAGTGAGGACACGCAGGGCTTGTGCTGCTGTTAAAATGCAATGTCTTTTATCTTCTCAACAATCGCTGTCAGAATACCGCGTAGAATTGCGGCCTCTTTCTCTCTCTCTCTCTTCCCCCCCCTCCCCCCCCTCAAACACACACACATTTTTATTTTTTATTAGCGGCCCCCGTGAATAGCTGACAGTTTGAAGTAGACGTGAACTTTGTCGGATTCAACTGTTTTGCGGCTTTTGTGGTCTCCTGGTGGGCTATTCACTGGTAAAAACTCCGACATCATAGCGAAAGAATTCTTCTGTGCGGTCTTTGAAAGGCCTCTCGTCCCCCTCTGCCCCTTTCTTTCCACACTGTGTGTGTGTGGTAACTGCCCGAAGAAGAAAAGACGCCTGTTTGGATCAGTTACACAGTGCAAATTGGAACATAAACAGGTTTCTCGGCAGCAGGGAGGAGAGAATGTACACGACATTATGAGCTTTGGGCTTATTCACAGGACATTGGGCTTATTCACAGGACTCGCTTCCCACGGAGCGCAGGTGACCCTCGTCATCTCTCCCTTTCTTCGGTAGTCAGCTCGCTCGTCGGCCTTCCGCGGATTAGGGCGGCAGTTCATGCAGTTGCACAAATCAAGAACGGCTGCCTCCGTCATCGCCCCCACCCCGTCCCGCCAGTTCTTTTGCTGTCAGCCCCCATACAAGTATGAGAACGGCTTATGCGCAAAGGTTGCATGGAAAGCACACACTGTATGAAGTAATTTTGTACTTACGGTTGTGCACAGAGGTGAAGAGAAGTTCACACTGTGTAAAATAACTATACTTACGGTTGTGCACAGAGGTGAAGGGAAGTTCACACTGTGTAAAATAACTGTACTTACGGTTGTGCACACAGCTGAAGGGAAGTTCACACTGTAAAATAACTGTACTTACGGTTGTGCACACAGCTGAAGGGAAGTTCACACTATAAAATAACTGTACTTACGGTTGTGCACACAGCTGAAGGGAAGTTCACACTGTGTGAAGTAACTGTACTTACGGTTGTGCACACACCTGAAGGGAAGTTCACACTATAAAATAACTGTACTTACGGTTGTGCACACAGCTGAAGGGAAGTTCACACTGTGTGAAGTAACTATACTTAACGCAAAACACAGGTGAAGAAAAGCGGTCGTGCATCCATCCAGCTGTCGAGATCCGTTGGATCCGTTATACAGTCGGAAAGAGCTGATGATGTAATCAGTATTGTAACGTCGGCTTCCCTTGCGTCAGTGGTACAACAAGCGCGTCTGCTGCTGCATTTGAAATTGATGCCAGTGCGCCTAGGATAACTTGAAGATGAGCGTTTTGGTGACTTTTGAAACTGTCCCGGCAGTGTGACGAGGTTTGAAACTGTCCCGGCAGTGTGACGAGGTTTGAAACTGTCCCGTCTGTGTGACATGGGGCGCGTGTGAATTGGAAGCGCCAGCCGAGACTGGTGCCAGTGTCAACAGTGAGTTCGGTGGTTGTGGGGACCGTCAGTGTTCGGTGGTTGTGGGGGACCGTCAGTTTTCGGTGGTTGTGGGGGACCGTCAGTGTTCGGTGGTTGTGGGGACCGTCAGTGTTCGGTGGTTGTGGGGACCGTCAGTGTCTGATCTGTCAGCCGTGCAGACGTGCCCTCGTCCCGTCGGCCACCTTGCGGATGGCAGGTTTCTGTTTTATGATTTGTTCCACAAATTACTCTGCACCCGGGTTAAGTACACTTTGCAAGAAGTTGCTTCCCTTGAGTACACAGTGGGAGAAGTTGCTTCCCTTTGCCACTTCCCGCAGCCAATAGAAAAGGAGCGCGTGCGAAGGGGCGGACTGGGGGAAGATGAAAAGGCGCGAGCACTGAAGAACCTCTCTTCACTTTGATGCATGCAAATGCCACGTCCTTGATTTTCCTGCCCTACGAACACTTCAGTCCTTTTGTTGGCGCCCCTCCCTGCGCCCCCCCCCCCCCCCCCCCCCCCCCCCCCCCAGCCCCCATGTACCTTTCGTTGGCCGCCAGCAGACACGCTTAGCAGGCTGCGCCAGTGGCTGAAAGCATGGGAAAGGCTTCCCAGCTAATTTCCCCAATACACACGCGGGCAATCTATGGGACAGCTACAATACACCGACCTCGGTAAATACAGCGAGCTTTCCTCTCCGATCGCGGCCGAGTCGTTTATCGTTCACCCCGAGAGCTGCTAAGTGCAAAGCTTGTTCCAGTCCCCAAAAGAGGCCCTTGAAGTGAATGTTTTCAAATTGCACTTGCATTCACGGCTTGAAATGGAGCAGATGTTTCCCCGGGCCCGTATGAATGTCTGTGTGCAAATGCAATGCTAAGTGGCGTGGGAGAGGGAGGAGTCACACATGATTGCCTGCCCGGGTTTTTCACTGAAACTATCAGTCGCGGGATCGGTGAAAGCCTCGGAATATCATGATGGTGATGTATTACGGCCCCCCTTTTCCCGCCACCGCCAAAGGTGTATGCAAATGGCCTGCCGCCTTTCCTCGAGGTTACAAGTTCGCATCTCATTTGCCAGAGCGGCGAACAGACCGTTTTGTTGTGTTTCATGCTGTCTCTGTCACAGTAGTGCAGTGTGTACCAACATCTCGTGGTGAGATACGCAGGTAGCAGAGTAGCATGAGAGGTAGACTGTCAACCCTTTCACGGTGCGGGGCACGGGAGAGACCATATTTATAACATGGCAGCCTCATGTTTGTTTAAACAGCATGGTAGCTGGGCTGACAGTGTTAGGCAGCGAACGTCGTCATCCCTTACCTGTGTTTCAGTCAGTCTTTCGTTACGGCCACGTGAATCATGCTGTCGTACGGATTGACATGTGGCAGTAAAAACACCAGCAGCACTGTCTCCCTTCCGGTCATCGTCCGTCTGGGCCATCCCCGCGATCACGGGTCCAGAGAATGACGGTGCTTTGTCTTGCCCCTGGCCTGATGTCTTGCCCAAAGCCTGATGTCTTGCCCCTGGCCTGATGATGATGTGGGATTTAATGTCCTCAGAGGTCGGGTTGACATATCCCCGGCCTGAACGATCCTGCGGTTTTTGAAGACCCGCCACACCGGTGAAGTAAGGTGCCTGGACAAACTCCAAGCACTGGTTTACGACATCCTTCCTTCTTGGAGGAAGGTGCCGGGTAAAAAGCGTTGCTGGGAGTGTGGTGCTTGGACACCCTTTTGGCGCAGCCTGCCTGCAGTCCAGACACGAGTTTGTTCTAGCTCAGCGAGTCCAGACGAGTGGAACGACAGGCCACCAAACCTGTGCGCGGAGTGAGGTGTGGGTGGGAGGGTGGCTGGCTGGCTGCAGCAGGACAACACGACACAAGGCCTGTCCTGTGGCCGGGGCGGGAGGGGGGGGGGGGGTGTGTGTAGCGGGTGCATGTCAACTGCCGCACGTGCCCGGCCCGCGCCGTACCATTTCCATTTCAAATCCGGTGATTAACCGTCCCGCTATTTTGTCCCCGTGAAGAATGCAGCGCTGTGACACCGCGGGCGTGCGTGGCGACTGTAGACTTGTTGTCACCTTCTGTACCGCCACCCCCCCATCCCCCCCCCCCCCCCCCTCCACGCAGCCTTGCCAAACGACAAGATTTTATCGTTGTTACAAAAATAAATAGCCACAGGGTGACTGGTTTAATTAACAGACACTATGCAAAATGCTTCTGGGTATTTATTATTTAGAGGAAGTGCAAAGAAACGGCGCGCGCACAGATTGACCGGGGGGGGGGGGGGGGGGGGGCATACTACATACTGCAAGCATGCTAGCAGTTGAGTATACTTACAATTAATGTCCTTGTATACAGTAACACTAGCAGCCTGCTGATTGTGAGCACAGTGCTGCCCTGTACACGGCTGGTAGTGCTGACGGCTGTGACGTGTAGATGGTGTGACGAGCACGGCAGTCTAGTCAGTAGTTACAAGTGAAAAAATAACGGTTTTCCTTCCTGCTCTCGCCTACTACACTGACGCATGTAATCCATGCTCAGAAACAACATGTAATAGATTTTAAAATAGGGGAAGGAAAAGAAGAAAGAAAAAGAAAAAAGAAAGAAAAGAAAAAGGGGGGGGGGGGGAGAGAGGAGAATTTTAAAAAAAAAAAATCTGTCACAGCGAAACGTGAAACATTGTGGGTACAGTTTCCATATGCTGCATCATTGATTTTTTTGGATTTTTTTATTTTATACAAGGCGGTCACAGAACGTACTCGTATGGCGCTTGAAGGAACAGAACGTGGATTTGAAATACGAACCGTATTCGTTCATCATGATAGCTGAACGGTTGTAAATGAGGTGAAATGGTCATGAAGTGCGTTGGTGGGATGATTCTGACAATCTTACCTGGCAGATTCTGCCCCCCCCCCCCCCCCCCCACACACACACACATTGGATCCAGTCAGTATCCCCCTCCCCATACACAGATATACCATCACCACAACCACCTCTCTCTCTCTCTCTCTCTCTCTCTCTCTCTCTCTCTCTCTCTCTCTCTCCCCTCTCTCTCTCTCTCTCTCTCTCTCTCTCACACACACACACAACACACACACACACACACACACACACACACACACACACACACACACACACACCACCACCACCACCACCACACACACACACTTCAGTGCATCACGAATAGCGAACACAAATTGTATCTCAATGTAGATACAAATGTGTAGCCTAACTTAGCACGAGTTGTGTACAAGGCTCCTTGTGGTGTTATCTTCCCATATAAACATATGCATATATTCCGCTTCTGTGTCAACATGGCTTATATCTGGCTTTGGGCGGAGGTTTTTACGGCCTTCCTAGTAGGCTGGGGGGTAGTGGAGACAGAAGATGGTGTTGATGCGGAGAGCCAGGGGCGAGTCAACAGGTTCCCATTGATCCTACCGCCCGCCGTCATCTCCACGTTATTGCCACGGCGAAGGGCACGGCCAGCCCGCCATCTCGGCTCGCCCCACCCACGACGCCAACACCAGTCGCCACTGCACCGACACCAGTCGCCACTGCACCGACTTCAGACCCAGTCTGGCGGTGGCGGGCCCCGTCACGTGACGGGCACGGGGCGTCACACGACTGTCTGGGGGCAGGCGGAGGGAGGTGAAGAATGCGCTGCAGCCTTAGAAGTAATGCTGGTTGTTAACGATTCACACCGCAATCTCCTGTCTGAGGTGGTAAATGTCTGACGATGATCAGAGGGGGACTTGGACGGTCTTCTTCCCCCAGTGGTGCACATGCAGAAATTAAGTCCCCCCCCCCCCCCCCCCCCCCACACACACACACCCTCCCGATAAGAACTGGGAGCCATAAGAGGGGTCTCTCTAGTAAGCATGGAATGGGTCAGAATATAGCCTGGTATGCTTCACTTGGTTCTAGGAATCCTGCCTCATTCAACTCCATTTTTTGGGAAATCCTCGCTCCACTTTTTACCTGTTACGTTTGGCTAACGCGTTTTCCCATGTGGACCCACGGAACAGAACGGGTCAGCCAGCTCTTCGTCAGAATGGATTGGTGCAGAGTCCAGTGTTACGGGTCTGCGGAATATAAACAGGCTCCAAATAAACTGTAATAATAGAAATTGTGCTTGTAATTCGATTAATTGTGTTTTGACCGTAACTTTTTAAGTAGACCCTGTTGAATACGTCCTGAAGATCTGGCTTCAGAATGCTTCTGGTCAGTTGTAAATAAGTGAAAGTGAATAGGATGTACTTACGATTGCGAACCACTTTGATCTGCTCATGTTTGCTGTTGGCAGTACCGTGGCAGACCTTTGCTGGTGACTTGGTGGGTTGTGTTTGGCCCCGATATCAGCCTCAGCGGTGGGCCGGGCGTTGCGTGGTTATCAAGAAACGATCAGTGAAGACTCCTCTTCCGCCTCTCGTCCTGGCTTGTTTTTGGAGGATTTGCGGGAACGTTGTGTTTGCGACACAGGGTGCCGGAGCAACCGGTGTCCGTGAAGCAGGTGCGGCCGTTGTTGTTGGAGAGCAAGCGAGTGAAGAGAAGGGTGGCGGGGCAGGAGCCGGTCCGGGTGGAGCCGGGCGGCAACACGGTACGGTGGCTGCACAAACCCTTTGCCTTTGCTCCCCGCTCCCCGCTGATGGATCGCTTTCTTCCTCAGCCCGTCTCTGTTGCCCCGCTCGCCTCTAATCCGCACACACCTGTGAAGGAGGGTTTGGAACTGGTGGGTTGTTGGCGTCAGTGGATTGTGTGTTGATTCGAACACACAGCCTTGGGAAGCTGCTTCACTCTTTCAAGGCCTCGCCGCCCCCTCCTCGGGTTGTTGTTGCTGTTGTGATCTGCTGAATACAACAGACACATGGTTTTAAACGTCCCACCAACCGCACGGGTCATATCAGGGCGTATTGTGGACACAAAGCACCCAGGCTGCTTTGTGTGTAGTCTGGAAGTCGGCTCATTTTTAGTACTCAGACTGCTTTGTGTGTAGTCTGGGAGTTGGCTTATTGTGTATTTAGTTCTCAGACTGCTTTGTGTGTAGTCTGGGAGTCGACTTCTTGTGTATTCTGTTCTTAGACTGCTTTGTGTGTAGTCTGGGAGTCGGCTTATTGTGTATTTAGTACTCAGACTGCTTTGTGTGTAGTCTGGGAGTCGGCTTCTTGTGTATTGTGTTCTGGCAACCTGAGTCGGTGGCGCAGAGCAAGAGCACTCGCTGTCGGAAGCCAGAGTTGTGCACGATGGAGCGTGGTCACCAAAACTGATGGGTGGCCGTTACATGCTAGGCTTTGCGCAACAGTTGTGGTCCGTGGAAAACCTTGTGATTTTTGCAGTTTGCAGTTAGTGAAACATCAGAACGGCTCACATCGCTGCCCATCTGAATGTAGAATCTTGTAGACTTTTGTAGTGTCCTCGGTCACCCTGTGCGGGACTTGCAGTGACAGATCGCCGTTGTGTCCGCGGGGAGTTCCGGGGCTCCGAGAAACGTTCCTTCCATCTGTCTGCTCTGCCAGACTACATAGATTAGTCTTCAGTTGGCCTGGCTGTGTCTGCAGTGCACTCGCCGCCCTGATTTGTGTTCCTTGTTTGCTATCCTGATCCCGGCCTTGCTTCTTAATTCCTTTGTTTAGGCCTGCCGAGCCGTCGGAAACCCCAGGCCTGCATCGACCCGGGCACGTCTACTCGGGGTTGTCGGTGTGCCCTTATTTATGTATTTAAAAGAGACAGTCCGTGTGTAGACCAACACGAATGAAGGCTGCATGCGCAATGAACTGCAGACGTTCAGTTTTCGTGTAACGCGAGACTCCAGTTATCAGCACTAACCGAACAGTGGAAAATCACCGTCTTCGTTAAGTCCCTTGTTATCAGCACTAACCGAACAGTGGAAAATCACCGTCTTCGTTAAGTCCCTTGAGTCGCACACAGTACACTGGTCCCCGTCCCCAATAAGCCTGGTGGTTTCTGTGGACGTTAAGCACCATGTTTACTTACTTACAGTACACTGATGGATCCGTACTTTGAAAATAAATCTACAGGCGAAGCCGATATCCACAAACAAGCCGGTTAAGTTCCGGCTTAATCCAAAGTAGACCAGAGCCGAAGTTGCCTCACATAACATAACCCAGTCTGATGGAAACGGCAGACGATCAAAGGTTGATCTAACAAAACGAAATGTCCCGTCCCCTGCGCTGGTGAACAACGCATTAGCAGCAAATCCCAAAGCCAGTGTGACATGGACTGAGCAGTTTGGATTGATTGATTGATTGCCGCATGTTTTAAGAGGAATGGTAAGTAAATAACCTTTTCTTTATTGTTATGTTTACGCCCAGTCAACTAAGACGGTGGACGAATGAAGAGGAATGGCAAAGGAAGGAAGTTGAAAGAACCGAGAAGACCGACATTGGAAGACAGAATTCCTGGCAGTATGTGGAGTATATAACGCTGTATTCTGACCCACTTCGGGCTTTAGAGAGAGGAGGTCATGCATCCACAAACAGGTACCCCCACCACCGGGTGATGCGAGTCTGCTCGAGAGCGGAGAATAGTGCTATATAAAAGCGATCAGCAACAACCACTGGAACCGGAGGTGCGGTGCCGGTGGCCGTGGACTGAACGAAGGATCGTAGGACGGCTTTATTACTGAGCGCATTTCACGACTATGCCGACGGAACTGTTCGTCTGTATGTACTTTCAGAGCTCAGGAGCTGTATGAAAGTGGAGGTGGACGCCCTGGCTCCCCGTCCCCAATAATCCGTACGGTCTCTGTGAACGTAAAGCAAAACTGAACTCTACTGTATGCACACTTGCTGAGAGCAACAGTGAGAGCCGTTTATAGCCTGAGCGTGGAATATGGACGCTTGCGTGGTGTCTGCATCAGCGGAATTCCGTAGCTGTGCCAGTAACTGATACCGTCCGTTTTTGTTGCGAGTAGCGTGGCAAGAAATCTCAGCTGAACGTCTGTGAAATGTCAACATGCAGACCCGTGCAACAGCAAATAGCGCCCCCCCCCCCCCCCCCCCCCCCCCCCCCCCCTTCAACCCCCCACTGCCCGGGTTCTTCCCAGTGTTTCTGTACTGTACTGGATGTTTTTGTTTCTTTCCGCAGTGGGTGAATCTCGTCTTTCCCTTCCAGTTCTTGATGCTGGAGAGTTGATACCGTCTTGATGTGAGCCGCTTTGGCCTGGCGGTAATGCGTTGGGCTGGTAAGCAGAGGGGTTCGATTCAACTCCGGCTCTCCTCTCTTCAGCAGTTGTAGTTTTTGGACACCGTCTCTGCGACTTTGCCCCGCTCAGTTAAAGAAACATTAAAATGGTTGTCATCGCTACCTATCTTAATGCAGCAGTCTTTCTGATGACGGTGTAGCGTTAGGTACTGTCTCCGTCTTCCCCCACCTCCCGGGATCCAGTACGTACCTCTTCGGAGACAAATCAGCGTTGAAGAAGTCAGGCACCCGTCTGGAGTTCAGAGAGCGGCATGTGCATGTTTGGGCTGACGGTGTGATTGATTGATTGTTTTCTCCTTTCTTCGCTTGCTTATTTTCCACGAACGGTTCTTTGTGTCAGCAGGTGCGTGTGTGTGTTGTTTGTCGAACAGATTGTGTGGTCCTGTTTTTACAACACGGTCGTCCCGCCGCTCCCGCCTTTTTCACAACGTGTGTGTGTGTGTGTGTGTGTGTGTTGTCTGTGAACACGACGGCACCGTTACGAAACGCCGTGGTAGGAAGTGAGCTCCACAAACGACAAACGCTAGGGCGGGAATTGTAGCCAGAGGAACAACACAGGGAGTGTGTGTGGGTGTTTTTTATTGTTATTACACCTCAGTCCTTGTTCGCAGTTCCCCCCATTGTGCCTGTGCCAACCCTCGCTGTGCCGTCTTCCTGACTCGCTGTTTTCAAAGTCAGCATCAGGGCCCGCAACTCGAGGGGTTTCTGGACAGGCAGACTGGATTGTCTGCTCCTAATTGCTCCCACAAGGTGCGGACCTGATGTGTTTTGCATTCCGAGCTAAGCAAGCTTGCCAGGAGGGGAGCTGCCATGAGAAAACATTGCGGGTAATTCGGGACGGGAGGTGGGAACAATTTGGTGCTGCCTGATTTGACACAGGAGTTTCCTTCTCTCTTCGAGTGCCCACAGACACGCTGCTCTCCGCCTCCTGTGCCCTTTCACTCGCCCAGGCTCTCTGATCTAAAGATACAGTAAAAAATAAAAGGAAAAAAAAAGGATGTAATTTCCGTCTGTCACTTTGCCCTATATAACCGTCATGGTTGACTGGGCGTTAAAAACCAAGTTCCTTCTGTCTGTCTCTCCTCCAATTCCCTCGTGGTGTTGTATTCAGTTGCACTCCTCACTTCATGCATGTCTAATCTTAAACCTTAACCTTCTTATGCCCAGTAACGGCACGGCTGTTATAGTCAGTCGTAGGACTGGACAGGCAGAAGTAAATTTCATTATGAAACCGTAGCAACAGAAAATACTGTTTTTCACCCGCCCAAACCCACAGGGGCCATATTCATACATCATACAAGATTTATACTTTTTTTTTTTTTTAAATCTGTTGTTTCATCCCCCCAAACATTCGCCTAATGTAACCGTCATGGTTAACTGGGTGTTAGAAGTCATTTCTCTTCTTTAATTAAAAAGGTCATGGAAAGTTCCGTGTACTGGACATAGTAGAATAAAAACTGTCGCCCTACAGAGTTTGACATTGGTATTTGAAAGGTCACGCGCGCTCATACGCGCACGCAGCCAGTCGCAGTCCCCTTTGAGGCATACGCCTGGCGACTGGGGTGAAGATCGGGGCTCAGACAGCCCAGCCAGCCAGATGAGCGAACCGCTACCAGTGTGCCACCGCCTCCTTCATCATCTCCTGCGATCTGCTCTTGCGTGGTGCGGAGATGGGGCCTGGCGATCCGATGTGATCCCGCTGCTTAGCACAACACTGGGGGCCTGAAGGTCAGCGGGCGACGTGATCCACACAGCCTGCCGCCGCCTCCTTCACCACTTCATGGGGGGGGGGGGGGGGGGGGGGGGGAAGAAAGAGATATCAGGGTGATAGATGGAGCTGTGTTGCCGTTCTGAACAAGTTACTGTTGTGCCTCTTGGGTTCCTGCGGCTTTTACGACCCGTGCCGAAATGGGGCTGAAGGAGTTGATCGATTTTCCGGCAGCTGACATCTCGTATTGAAAACACATGCGGATTTGGTTTAGGTATTATCAAGAGGAATAACGCAGTGAAAACTGTGTCTGAATACTTCATACGGAGGGAAGTCAGTGAGGAACGTGGTGCTTTACGCCCTGTCAACCAGTGCGGTTACATCAGGGCGAATTATAAGTGTTGCAGGATGCTAGACGGTGCGTTTGGCGAGAGGAATACCACAGTGTGAACTCTGTCTGAATAGTTTATAAGGAGGGAATGGTAACAGTGTTGCAGGATGCTAGACGGTGTGTTTGGCGAGTGTGAACTCTATCTCAATAGCTATAAGGAGTTAGCGAGTGTGAACTCTAAAAGGAGGTAGCGGGTGTGAACTCTATCCGAACAGCTATAAGGAGGTAGCGAATGTGAACTCTAAAAGGAAGTAGCGGCGAGTGTGAACTGTCTGAATAGCTGTAAGGAGGTAGCTAGTGTGAACTCTATCTGAATAGCTATTAAGGAGGTAGCGAGTGTGAACCCAATCTGAATAGCAATAAGGGGGTAGTGAGTGTGAACCCTATCTGAATAGCTATAAGGAGATAGCGAATGTGAACCCTATGTGAATAGCTATAAGGAGATAGCGAGTGTGAACCATATCTGAATAGCTATTAAGGAGGTAGCGAGTGTGAACTCTATCTGAATAGCTATAAGAAGATAGCGAGTGTGAACCCTATGTGAATAGCTCTAAGGAGATAGCGAGTGTGAACCCTATGTGAATAGCTCTAAGGAGATAGCGAGTGTGAACCCTGTGTGAATAGCTCTAAGGAGATAGCGAGTGTGAACCCTATGTGAATAGCTCTAAGGAGATAGCGAGTGTGAACCCTATGTGAATAGCTCTAAGGAGATAGCGAGTGTGAACCCTATCTGAATAGCTCTAAGGAGATAGTGAGTGTGAACCCTATGTGAACAGGTCTCAGGAGGGAATGGCAACAGTGCGGCAGGATGCTAGACGGTGCGTTGGGCGGGAGGAAGTGGGCAGAGCATCAGTGCCCCATGTGGCACGCAGGCCGCATTCCGTGTGTCTTGATACCCTGTCGGCACCCACTCCTCGCAGTCTCTGCTCTACGTCACTTTGAGATGGTCTCATACTCGCCGGGCCGTTATCCCCCCCCCCCCCCCCCCCCACACACACACACACACACACACACCGGGGAAACGGCCTGCAGTTGATCTGCTACCACCCGTAGCGAGTGGTGCTATGCGCGGGACGAGGTCGTCAGCGCTGTTTGTACACGTGACTGCAACCTCTCCATGTTTCCTTCCCGTGCCGTGCGGGGGGGGGGGGGGGGGGGGGGGGGGGGACTGGCGTGTGCTGAGCACTCCACGGGCCGCTTGTGTCCGCACGGAGACCTCGGCTCTCTGCCGGCCGCTGCGTTTCCTGCCCCATTACTGTCCCCCTGATTGCACGGATCCCACGCGCGCTCGCTAATTGCCCGGGCTGCTCTGTGTAATGCTACAGGTGATCCAGTCAAGTGCTGCTATAATAGACAGCAGTGCCGGCTGTAATGGGAACAAATATCTACCATTCGCTGCCTTCTGGCCCAAATTGGCCCCCATTAGTCCCCCGCTTGAGCGGACTGTCGCCAGACGGGTCGCACGTGCGGAGAGAGAAAACGCGATGCGTGGTTCGGGGCGGCGGGCAGGTCACTCTAGTCGGAACGGTGGGCATTAGCAATCATCCAGTTGAACTGCCTCCTGTCACGGGGAAGGGGGGGGGGGGGGAATGGCGGAGCGCTATTGTAAAAATCCCCCCCCCCCCCCCCCCCCCGCCCTAAGTTTTTGGTTGGGTTGTGGGCATGAGTGGTTTTTGCTGGGTGAGTCAGTTTTGATGTGCCTCATCTCCCCAGTGTGTGTGTAGCCGGCACTGAGCTTTCTGGCACCTCTTGCCACTGTCTCGATACTGGATACAGCACCTCTTGCCACTGTCTCGGTACTTGATCCAGCACCTCTAGTCACTGTCTCGGTACTGGACACAGCACCTCTTGCCGCTGTCTCGATACTGGACACAGCACCTCTTACCGCTGTCTCGATACTGGACACAGCACTTCTTGCCGCTGTCTCGATCCTGGATACAGCACCTCTTGCCGCTGTCTCGATACTGGACACAGCACCTCTTGCCGCTGTCTCGATACTGGACACAGCACCTCTTGCCGCTGTCTCGATACTGGACACAGCACCTCTTGCCGCTGTCTCGGCTGCTGCTTTTGCTTGCAGCTGGCTTCTGGATGGCGCCCGGAGTCCAGTGTCGTTACGGACTCATCATCATTGTGAGGCATTTTAAGTGTCGTGTCCTTTATTCAGATAATATATTTATGGGTAGAGTAACTTCAGTCGTTGTTTTGTTGATAGTTTTCCTCGGTTATTTTGTATCTGGCGGTCCGGTGGTAGTACAGACTTGCATCCTCTCCCCCCCCTCCCTCTCTCTCTCTCTTCCCCCCCCCCCCCCCCCCTCTCTCTCTCTCTCTCTCTCTCTCTCTCTCTCTCTCTCTCTGTCTCTCTCTCTCTCTCTCTCTCTCTCTCTCTCTCTCTCTCTCTCTCTCTACTGGGCGGTAAGAGCCAATTACTTGATAAAGAAAACGTGCCATCAGAAGGACTGGATACGGTTGAGAACTGTGGTGACGTGCGACGGGAAGATGGAGAGCCAGAACAAGTTGCTGGCGAAGGAAGCAAGATTAACTGCGATCAATAACAACAAGTGGAGAACCTCCCTCACTCATTATTGATGCCGCTTCAACCTTTGTGTTGTTCCCCCCCATCGCCTTCAGCGTATTGATCGCGGAGGTGCTGCTGCCCATGTTAATGGCCGGCTGGTGTTGCTGCTGTCAGGGTCCAGCGGCGCTGCTGGCCTTTCCAGGCACCCTTTAACACTCCACCCGTCGGCTCTTGTGTTTCGAGTGCTGTCACCGTTGTTATGCCCCCCCGTAACGAAGTTGGGGGCCGGAGGGGCTGGGGGTGTTATTGAAATCTCCATGTCCGCCTGTCCGGGCTTTGTCCGGAAAGTATCACGTGAACCGCTCTCAGCCTTTAATTTGTAACCAAGCTTGGCGTGGCGGTGCGTCAGTCGTGAGCCGGGGTGTCATGCGAAAACATTGGATGGATATAATAGTCCTGCTGTTGTTCCCTGTACCGTGCACTATAGCCTGTCGCCTTGTTTTCTCATGCTTGTGTTTGTTGGGTCGGTGCGCGCTTTGCTGTGTGTTCAGTGGGAAGTTAAGTAGTGTGTGTGTGTGCGTGTGTGTGTGTGTGTGTGTGTGTGTGTGTGTGTGTGTGTGTGTTTTAGAAGAAGCTGTCATTGCCGATTTTGTTTTATGCAGCTAGTATGATTTACCGTTTACTCTCTCTTTGTTGCAGGCTTCAGAATCGGGGTCGGACCTGTTCAGTGCTGTCAGCAGTTGTCCAAGCCGTGAGTAAACTCCTTGCCATGTTCCACTTACTCGTTTGTTTTTAACCTGTCAGTAGCTTAGCAAGGACTGGTTGCTGGACAGGTTTAGACTGAACCTAAACTACAATCCTTGTAAAATGAAGTTTTCGAGTCCCCCTCCCGCCTCGCATCTCTGTCACGTATCCCATCCCCCCCGTCTGTCCGTCTCTTTCTCTCTCTCTCACACACACACTTACCACCACCACCTGCCCACACGGCCCAGACAGACTAAGAAGATGGCAGGAAGGCGTGGGAGAGGACCGAGCCGTGAGTCAGTTCAATGACAGGCCACACTGAACACGGGGTCAGACCGCAGACCCCTGTAATCCCATAATTGCTGCCAGACACTCCCTTTCCCCACTGGGGCTGACTGCTTCAGGTCCTTCCGCTGTACACTTGTTGGCTGTCGCTGGGCTCTGTGATTAGCGTGGCGGAGTGGCGATCAGTCCCTGGCTGTCAGGACACTCTTGCTGTTGGCTTGTACACGGAATACATCTTTGTTAGGCCTTGCTCCCCCCTTCTTCAGTCTCCTCCTAACTTGCTGTGGGCTGGGTTGTGTGTGAGCCAGCTTTGTACTGTAGTAGCATTTCCACCTGGCATTTCCGCGTGGTTCGTCCTGAGGCTCAGAGGTCCGGAGCTGTGTGAAAGTGGAGGTGGTCGTCCTGGACTCTGCGTCCCTAATAAGCCTCACGGTTTCTGTGGACGTAAAGCACAATTGAATCAATCGTCCTTAGGTGACCCAGTGCGCTTGATGGTACAGGAAGTAACACAATTCTTTAGGCCCCAGTTCAGGCCCCTCTTGTTTCTTGTGTCCCTGACTTCACATTTGGATTGCTGTTAATCAAGTGGCTTTTCTTTGCCCATAGACTTCTCTGCCCCCCCCCCCCCCCCCCCCTCCTCTCTCTCTCTCTCAACTAAAATCCTTGTAAAAAAAGTGTTCTCTCTCTCTCTCTGTGTCTCTCTCTCTCTGTCCGCCGCCTCTCCCTGCAAAAAAAAAGAAAAAGAACCACGCCTGCACATATTTTACCCAATCTAATGTTTTCAAGTGCTTCCCTGTGACCGTAAGCGCCAACTTGCCACAGTCGGGTCTCTGTTGGTAGGTAGCGAGGAACACCTCGTGTTTGAAAGCTTGTCTGGATGGAAGGACGGGCCCCCGTCCACCACAATACGGTGGTATTTACAGTAAATTTCGCCACATCTGTTGCAACGTTTCGGTGGAGGAATAGGCACGCCGGCACCGCTAATGACCTGAAAACGTTCCACGCGGCGACTGGAACAACACCGAGAGCGCGCTAGCCCTGAGACGGAGTGCAGAGGGAGCCAGGTGAAGGCTGTTGGCTACACGGACTCTAGCAGCCCGGAGTGCAGACTACACGGACTCTAGCAGCCCGGAGTGCAGACTACACGGACTCTAGCAGCCCGGAGTGCAGACTACACGGACTCTAGCAGCCCGGAGTGCAGAGGGAGCCAGGTGAAGGCTGTTGGCTACACGGACTCTAGCAGCCCGGAGTGCAGACTACACGGACTCTAGCAGCCCGGAGTGCAGAGGGAGCGGGGAGCCAGGTGAAGGCTGTTGGCTACACGGACTCTAGCAGCCCGGAGTGCCGACCCTTGAGGCTGAAAGGGCCCGCTGTGGGCGGGACACGGGGGACGGGGGCTGTGCAGCAGTCGTGGCCTGCGACCGAGTGCCGGCAACAGAGGGCGATAGAGTGGGCCCTTCAGGTGGCCGCCACAGGAAATGACAGCGCTGGAAGAGTGAAGTGTCGGCAAGATGGCGTGAAGGGCCTTTGTTGGCCCAGTCCGGCGGGTGCCGAGTGCACCAGCTCCGAAGGGGACTACTGCTCATCAGATGTTACTTTACGTCCACAGAGACCGTCAGAGAGCAGGAGCTGTGCGAAAGTCGAGTGGACGTCCTGGGCTCCCATCCCTAATAAACCTACGGTTTCTGTGGACGTAAAGCAAGACTTCAACAACAGAGACCGTATACGGACATTAGGGACGGTTTTTCATCCCTCAGTCCAAACACGTACGACTAAAGCTTTTTCGGCTTGGTATCTTCTCCAGAACAAACTCCTCCTCACCCCCCCGGTTCAGCCCAAGTGCCCCAGTTGTGGAGGGACGTGGTTCCGTACACCCAGTGGCACCAAATGAAGCCGTGCCTTATGTCCGGGGTAGCGACTGGCCCACCGATTAGAAAGAGACAGGTGCATAAACAGCCGTCATGGTTGAGTGGCCGTTAAACCCGTTATCTGTGTGTCTAGCGTTATCTGTGTGTCTGTGTGGACGAAAAGCAACGTTAGGCCAGCTTGCTTTGGGCCAGGTAGAGACACTACACTACACTTGCTGTACTATCTCTGGTCAGGGGAACTCGGACCCAGCTGGCTTCCTGTTACTTTCAGATTTCCAGGCCGAGGTATGTGATGTAGCGGGTAGAAATCCACCCATCCAAAAAGTTTCAGGCTTGTGAAAAAAGAACTGTTCATTGTAAGTGCGCGCGCGCACACACACACACACACACACACGCACGCACGCACGCACGCACGCACGCACGCGTGAGCGCTTCCCGTTATGAAGCACTGGTGTGATTTCTATTAAGGTGGTTGTTGAGTGTTGCTGCGAGCCGTCAGCAGGAAAGTGGATAGGGCTGACGATAAAGCGATAGGGTCACTGTACACCACTTTGCATTTGGGGCCTGGCTACCTACCCCTAGCTCCCAGGCAACCTGTGCAGCGAGCCCCACACGGCAGCGTGCTGTGCGAGGTGCTGGCAGGTAGACGGAGGCTTTCTTTGCCGCCGCTAACCCGCCCTGAGTCCCTCCCTCCTTCCCCTCCCAGCCCCGATCCCTCCAGGACCTTTGAAGGTGATGCCAGAAGAATCCCACACACGCTAATGTAGCTTCACAAACAGCGCTCGGCAATCGCCGGCGAGCATCTTTACATTGCTGCCTGCATTGTGTCAAAATTGTGCAAATTCCACTTGCTTTCTCTCTTCTTTTTTCTCCCCTGCGGATTTCGGAGCTTCTTTGTTCAGGTTTGACGTGTTGAAGAGCTGGTGCTCCTTCTGATGGCTTCTTAACAGTCACATCCTTGTGGCGTCAGCTTTATGCCCGTCCCTTGGTTATGGAAAACCGGGCCACTTGAACAGATTGATCTGGGCTGAGACTGGGATAAATCGTTAGACTCTCTCTCTCTCTCTCTCTCTCTCTCTCTCTCTCTCTCTCTCTCTCTCTCTCTCTCTCTCTCTCTCTCTCTCTCTCTCTCTCTCTCTCTCACACACACACACACACACACACACACACACACACACACACTGAGTTGTTTTTTTGAAAGGGGGGGTGGGATTGTAAAGGAATCAGAGGAGCTCTTAAAGAATTGGGTACAGCAGAAATGCATCTCATTTTACGTTTCCATTTATGGCTGTGGGGATGTTTCGTTCTATCTGAGAGTTTAATCGCAATCAACTAAATCGTTTTTGTTCATGTATTATATATAACTACAGTCAGATAAACCTTATTCACAATTATATGTATAATTATATACACTTGACGATTCATCCGAGAGTGTAATCACACGTCCGTTTTGCTAATACCCGCAGTTACTTGATTATCTTTTCAAACATGTATATATGTATATATATACATAGTCGGCCAACAAGATACCAAAGTCCAGATCATTTTTGTTTGGTGGTGGTGGTTTGTTGTTTCATGTTTGTTACTTGTTGCTTTTTTGTTTGTTTGTTTGTTAATTAATTTTTTGGTGTGTGTGTGTGTGTTGGCGCGTGCGTGCGTGCGTGCGTGTGTGTGTGTGTGTGTGTGTGTGTGTGTGTGATTCAGTTCAGTGGATCCTACAGAACTGGGGACGTTTAGGTTAAGCTGGATTATATTTATATGTTGTATCCCTCTCTGCTTTTGCACAGTACATGTGACGTGATAACTAAAAGTGGGATGCTGCAAGAAATGAAATCAATCGATAGGTCATCATTCAACGTGCGGGCGTGAGATGTTTACAAACCGTCTCACCTTTCAGTACCTTTTACCGAAGGACAGAAAGACTGTTCAGACAAAGGGGTAAGGAGCCTGTGACAAGCGGCTGACAAACAAAGGTGTACAGGAGTACCGGCCTGAGAAATCGGCAGGCATTAGGGGCAGATCCAAAGCGGCAAGAATTGGACATTATAACGCACTGTCGCCTCCCTTCCCCATTCGCCTCTGGTTGCCATAGCAATTCAGGGGTGGGGGGGGGGGGGGTGAGACTTTATGCCCCAGGAATGAGATAAGAGAGTGGAAAGAGAGGGGAGAAATGGAACCAGCCCAGGAAGGAGGGAGAGAGAGAGAGAAAAAATCGACCTGGTGGGAAAGAAAAAGTTGGGTTGTCAGCACTGCGCTGGAGGAGAGGAAATTACTTTGTAAGCCGTCAGGGGGATTTTTTTTAGGGGGCTAATTCTTGGGGGTTTCACATTCTAAACAAAGTGTCTTGCCTTTCATTGGCACGCAAGAAGATAGGCTGTTTTTTTGCTTCCTCTTCTTCTTCTTCTTCTCTCTTCCCTCCCTTCCCACCCCCTCTACCCTCCCCAGGAAAAAAATACCCCCCCCCCCCCCCCCCCATCTCTTTTCCGTCCTGGCCAGGTCTTACAATGTGATCCGAAAAGGGTTGTTGAAATTGAAACAGAAAAAGCATTGCTTGCCGACTGGAAAAGAGATGAATAGGCGTGTTGTTGTTGGATAACTTCACACCTCTTGTGCTGAGCTCCTTATGTTTTTCAAGAGAGGCCCAAAACAAGCTGGGTGAAATCAAAGACGAAAGATTGCTACAGGAAGATTATTTTCTGGTTTTTTTTTCTTCCCAACTGTGAGTTGTAGCTTTTTGTTTGTTTGGGGTTTTTTTCTGCAAAGAGAGTGTCATTTCAGGGATGCAGTCTGGATTAAAAACAAAAAACAAACAAAATAACATGTGAAGCTGGGGTAAACAGGAGAATGATGGGAGGAGAATAATGAAACCTAAAAAGAGGAAGGGAAAAGTTTTGCTTTCAGGAATTTGTAAAGAAAGGGGTTGCAGTTTAAAAAAATAATGATTTTGCATGATGAAACATTACATACATAGAGAGAGAGAAGCCGACAGGGATGTAGAATACAAAACAAAATAGACAGGGATGTAGAAGAGAAAACAAAACCTTAACAACAACAAATAATTTATTGTTGAGGAATTATATGTTGGTCTGGAAGGCCTTGAACTAAGTAAGTCTGGAAGAAGAAAGAAAGAAGAAAGTCTGACTCTTTTTATTGAGCTGAGCTGATTGCGGTTTTTGCTCCAAACAGAGAGCAGCGGGAACCTCTCTTATCTTGGTTGCCTCGGTTAGACACCTGTTTTGCTACTCGATGACCACCGGCACACAATGGTGAAAGATATCAGCCTAATACTTGGGTGGGGGGTGAAGAGAACACACCAAGTAAATGAAAGATAGATAGATATATATATATATATATATATATATATATATATATATATATATTATATCTGGCGGCATAGGAGAATATTCTCGGCTAACACACGCAAGAAGCTGTAAATGAAGGGAGACGTATTCAAACAAACTGAAATAAAGTCTGTTGTGCTGTCATTGATTAGCAATAATATTTTGATGTTAAAAAGAACTGTAATATCAGCAGTCAAGCTGACTCACGTCTAGCTGTTCGTTACATTCGCAGTGATTGCCTTTTGAACAGTAAACTCCAGTATTACCTTTTAGGGGAAAGCACTGACGAACATGTTGATCTGCAGAATTCAATACAAGGATGGAGGACATATTGGAATATTATCTAGGTGGGGGTGGGGTTTTGTCCAAAAGACATCTTCTGAACCGCCGGAGCTTTTTTTCAGCCAGATCTAGTAGGCTGATGTAGTGATCATCATTAGACGAAGGGTCATGTCAAACAGATTGGACTGCTGTGTTCCAGGCTGAGATCACAGCAAAGGTTGAATCCTCAGAACTGACCGTTCTTATCTTTGGAACAAGTGAACCTTGTGTTACCAAACTTGGTATACTGGTGTGTCGTTTTGAGTTGGAGCTGTTTTATGGAAAGTGTTTTTGATTGCTATCTTCAAGATGAAAATGAAGTGAGGCTTCAGAATCTCAATGACTGCTTCATCTTGTATCTTTTGAACCACTGGCCTCGTTATTTACACCTTGCTTGACGTGCTGGTCAGTTATTCACAGGTCAAGGCTGCAGGGGATCGTACCACACGTGACCTCACACCTTTCTGTTGCAGGGGATCGTACCACACGTGACCTCACACCTTTCTGTTGCAGGGGATCGTACCACACGTGGCCTCACACCTTTCTGTTGCAGGGGATCGTACCACACGTGACCTCACACCTTTCTGTTGCAGGGGATCGTACCACACGTGGCCTCACACCTTTCTGTTTATTGCTCTGTGAGTTGACGAAACGTTTGTGGAGACGACGTGGACATTGTTGCGATGACAGTGAATGACGTGTTGGGTGTGTGTGCAGGCCTGGTGAACCATGTGCGTGAATGACGTGTTTGGTGTAACAATGACGTGTTTGGTGTAACAATGATGTGTTTGGTGTAACAATGACGTGTTTGGTGTGTGTGCAGGCCTGGTGAACCATGTGCGGCCAGTGGTGGCGGTAACCCCTCCCTCCACGACGGCAGCTGCTCTCTGCAATGGGGGTGTCCCGACAGTAACCGTCAAGCCCACCACCACCACCCCAGCCACCCCCATCGCCACAGTCACCGCGAACACAGTGACCACCATCACCTCCACCACCACCACCACCCCTACTGCCATCACTCCATCCATCGTCACCACCACCGCGTCTGCCTCTTCCTCTTCCACTCTTCCTTCCACGCTTCCACCATCCTCCGCCCTCCCACCCTCCGCTCTCCCTCCCTCGGCGTCCCAAAAGAACATCCCGACCGCTGCGGCGACGCCTATACGACGGCCCACGCCAGGCTCTCCGTTGTCACAGAAGCCCATCTCCGCCACACCTTCCAGCGTCAGTAGCCACCACAGCAAACCTCGGCCGGTGCCCGTGTCGGTAACCCCGCCAGTGGGCCACCACGACCGGCCCAAGGCCACCACCCCCATCTCGCGCACACCTCTCCGAGACGACCATCTCCACCACCACTCAGCCAGCAGAGAGCGGGAGAGAGAGAGGGAAAGAGAGCGGGAGAGGGACAGGGAACGCGAGCGGGAGAGAGAGAAGGACGCTGCCTCGGTCCATTCTGCTCACTCCGTGCACTCCGTTCACCCGGTCCACTCGGCTCACCACCCGGGGCCCAGCTATCCACCCGGTCTCGCCTTCTCCAAGCCTCTGTGGCCCAGGTAAGGCACCGCTGCTAGTCGGCTTCCACCCGTCTCCGTCTTGCAGTCTCTGTCTGAAAAATCAGACCAGCAGGCCTGCACACGTTTACAGGTGGCTCAGTGAATGTTTCAGTAATTAAAGTTATTCAAAATGTATGAGAAATTTTCATGACTGAAAGGTTTATATATATATTTTTTTTTTTTTTAAGAAGAAGAAGAAGAAGAAGTGTAGAATGTATATTGCTGTCTTTCCAAGTTTGATGCGTTTGTTGTTGGACTGTGTGACTGTCCGATCTGTCTAACCGTGTGCTGTGGTGGTTGTTTCAGTGGCCCGTCTGTGTCTCTGTACAGTCACACCCCCCACCCCCACCTGCCCCCCTCCCCCCTTCATTCGCTGCACCACGCCCCAGGCTTTGGACACCACCCCCTCCACTCCCACCCCCACCCGCCTCACTCGCACCCCCACTCCGCCGTGCCCCATTCCTCCCACGGAATGTTCGCACCCCCCATCCCGCCAGGACCCTCCGTGCTGTCGTCCGGCCTCTCGTCCGCTCCGGCCGCCTCCTCCCTGGGGGCGGAGATTCTGCGAGGTAGGAGTGAGTGAAGATTTACACTTCTTCCCACCCCTCCTGTAGTGACCATGGAAACTGCTGATAATGCTCTTTCTTGTCTCGCGCATTTCAAGTAGCTGGGAGCATAATACACTGATCCACTCTGACAGCTCCACTCTCAAGTTTGGCCACAAAAAAAAAAAAAAATTGGGGGGGGGGGTTACTAGGAGACGGAGACATTTAAGACATTTATAACAAAAAGAAAACACCTGCGGGTCATCAGATTGACGCCGCCCTGGCACAGATGTCATGGTTGACTGGGCATTAAAAATCAGATCTCTATAGAGATTAGATATTTAAAGCATTAACATTGCAAGTCTCATCTGCATTTCTGCCAATGACCTGATCAGGTGAAAAAAATTCAAATCTGAAATACATTTTTTTTTTATGCCATGTATATTAGTTATTACTAGAAGATAAAAATGGGCAATGACAGCTGTAGTGTTTTTAAATGGATTTGCCCCCATACAATATATACAGTTTATTAGTAGAAGATGCTCATTGATTGAGAAATGGTGTGTCACTTTGTGTGCAAAGAACAGTGTTTGCGTCCAGTAAGTACAAGCGGGTTGCTGAAAGTGCTGCAGGTTGTTGACACATGTGGCTTGCTGCTGGCTGTCCTAGGGCAAGACTTCCTTCACCAGGATTTGAACAATCGCTTGTTGGCGGCTCACCGCGGCCCGGAGTCAGGACCGCTGCCACCCTCTCCATTCCTACGCACAGCCGCTGAGGCAGCTGCCCACAACCACCATCAGCATATGCACAACCACCAACACATGCACCAACACAACAGCTTCAATGGGCTGGGGCAGCCCTCTTCTCTCGTGCCCACCCCTCCCCCACATCTGGTGAGTGGTCTCGTTATCGACATCGTCACCACCGTCGTCATCCTCATAATCACAGTCACCATCACAACAGCTGCAGTTTATGCCATCGTTTGGTATATCACCTCACAGTTACAATGTCTCGCGAATACTGAAGGTTATTTGATTTCTGACCAGTTTTGTCTCTTTGTCTTTTCTTTCTATCTTTCTTTTGGTTTGTTTCAAAAAAACATGTTTGTTACATTTATATTTCAGTTTGACAAGGTTCCAAAGTCGCCCTTTGAGTCAGGCCTGTATCGACCCGGGGTGAGTTGGACCCTTGCCACAGTTCCACTGATGCCCCTCAAATAACAGCAGTCAAAACAAACAAAAAAAGAAAAAAAAACTTTTTTTCATTTGATCCTCATTTCCCAAGTTACTTTGCAAAGAAGAAAAAAAAGATGGGGGCGGGGGGAGAAAGACCAAGGGATGTTAGGCGATGTTTGAGATTGTTGTTAACTAAGGCGAACTGTACTGGATTTTGAACAGGTTGAGCGGACCGCTGTCACCTTTACTGACCACGTGTTCCGTGTTGTTGTTTTGTCGCCAGTTGCTCCCAGGGTACAGCCCTGCTTTTGCCTCGCTCCTGCCGGGCCCGTCAGGCACGCTCAGCTCCAGCTTACAGGGCGCGTTCCAACCCAAGGTATCCTCCATCTCCAACATTGGACCTGTGCCTGGCCGACTGCACGATGCTGGTTTACCACAAAAAGTACTTACTGTAACTGTGTCGTGCTTGTCTTAACTGTTCTCTGCTCTCTCAGCAACCAGTGAATGCCTTCATGGTGGAGTTCAACAAGGTGTTTTTTAAAAAGTCTGAATATACAGTGCTAAAAAAAAAAAAAAATTGTATTTATGTTTTATGTATACATATGCCAGTTTCGTCTGCCATGGTAGAAATAGCCTAATGACATTTGGAATTTTAGAATTGTGTAGTAGAATCACTGCACCCTTCTCTGCTGATACGAAGTTTTTTTTAATATAAAAAAAAAGTTTTGTAAAAAAAAGAAGAAAAAAAGGGGGAAAAACCCAACAAAGTTGGTTACCCACAGTTGGTAGAAAGACAGGAGGGTGAGGTGTAGGTAGGTAGGTAGGTCAGTGTGCTTGGTTCGCCAGCATCGGGCAGGTACTGTACAGTCAATGTGTACTGTTCCTCATGACCTTTGTGGATCACCCAGCATGCCATACTCCTTCCCGCCTCATCTCCGGGCTTCCCCCTCCTCCTTTCCTCTCGCCAGCAGCCTGTTACCAGCAATCATCTGTCATGTCTTCTGGTAACCAAAGTTATGAGCGCATTGTCTTTGAATTCAGCACTTGTTTGTGTTTCAAGACATTCCCAGTGCTTTACTTTGGCTTATGAAGTCGTATGAAACCCTGGCTTGATTGTACCCATATAAAGACTATTATTCCCAATCCACTTGCTGACAGACACTTGCTGTCGGCTAATCATCCTTGTTGGCTTGGCTGGCTGGCTTGGTGGACGTAGTTGCTGTGCGTAACATGGGTGATGGTGTTGTTGCAGTCGTTAATTCCCAGTCAGATGCTGTTGCCATTCCGGGAGAGGGAGAAGCTGCCCCCTGCACCACCGCCCAGCTCCCTTCCTCCACAGCCAAAGGTGAGTGGCCGGGCGCCGTCTGTCCTCCAGGTTTCTCACACACACACACACACACACACACACACACACACACACACACACACACACACACACACAGCTCCACGCTTTTTCTCGTCAGTCTGTAAGGCAAGGCTTTCTCACAGCTAATGATGGGTAAATCATGTGTTTAAAACATGATTTGTCCATTTGTTGCCTGTAACAAAAGTCCTTGATATTGGCCATTTTGGGGTGCTGTTATGTGAGATCTTTCAGATTCTGCTTAATGATGGGATGCTGTAGTAGGCATGTAAACAGGTCGATTGTGAAGGTTACAGGATTGTTTTCGTTGAAAGCTCTTTTTTTTCCTTCCCCACAACTTGAAGCATTTTGCTCATCGTGTTATGCCAGGCTGTCGGTATTCATACGATTGACTTGCGTGTGTTGGTTTTGTACTGTTGACTTGCGTTTGTTGGTTTTCTACTGTTGACACGTGTGAGTTGATGTTTTTACTGTTGACTTGCGTGTGTCGATGTTTTTACTGTTGACTTGCGTGAGTTGATGTTTTTACTGTTGACTTGCGTGTGTTGATGTTTGTACTGTTGACACGCGTGAGTTGCTGTTTTTACTGTTGACTTGCATGTGTTGCTGTTTGTACTGTTGACACGTGTGAGTTGATGTTTTTACTGTTGACTTGTGTGTGTTGATTTTGTACTGTTGACACGCGTGTGTTGATGTTTGTACTGTTGACTTACGTGTGTTGATGTTTTTACTGTTGACTTGCGTGTGTTGATGTTTTTACTGTTGACTTGCGTGTGTTGATGTTTGTACTGTTGACTTGTGTGTGTTGATGTTTGTTCTGTTGACACGTGTGTTGATGTTTGTATTGTTGACACGTGTGTTGATTTTGTACTGTTGACACGTGTGTTGATTTTGTACTGTTGACACGTGTGTTGATGTTTGCACTGTTGACACGTGTGTTCAGAAACAAGGCAAGTGGTGTGCGGTGCATGTGCGCATTGCCTGGGAGATCTACAGGCATCAGCAGAAGCAGCAAGATGGCGGGCCTGGCGCTGCTCCAAAACCGCTGGAGAAGGCAGTTGGGGATCCCCTGAGGGGGGACCCTCTGCGACCCCCCAACCACCTGATGCCCGCAACCGCCCTGCCACCATCCTCCTCAGCGTTGCTGGGGCCAGGTCAGTCACCGCTTGACCGCACACCATGCTTGTGGTGTTCCGAGTGGGGCAGGGCCATTTGCTCTAATGCCATGTTGTGCAACCCCCCTCACCTCCCCAACACACACACTAGCCACCAACACACTGAATGTTTGGGTTGGGTTGGATTGTCAAGCCAGCTGACATGGCAGTCTACATGAATACCACAAATGGGTTGGTTAGTTTATGAAGTGCTGGAACTGACAAAGTAGCCCCCCCCCCCCCCCCCCCCCACCCACCCCAAAAAAAAGGGGGAGGGGAGAAAAAACCTCACTGGGGTTGTTTTGGTTAACAACAATGTAAGCTGTGATGGAAGCAAACTTGTTGAGAAAGACGTGACAAGGTAAGACCAAGAAAGACCAAGTTGTAGGGGATGAATTGAGAGAGACGGACCTTGCACTGCAGACCTTCACACTCTAGACCTTGCACTGCAGACCTTCACACTCTAGACCTTGCACTGCAGACCTTCACAGTGTGTGTTGGATGAATTGAGAGAGACTGGACCTTGGACTGTATACAGACCATGACAGCGTGTGTTGGATGAATTAAGAGAGACTGGACCTTCACAGCGTGTGTTGGATGAATTAAGAGAGACTGGACCTTCACAGCGTGTGTTGGATGAATTAAGAGAGACTGGACCCTCACTGTGTGTGTTGGATGTGTTGCAGCCTCTGGTCCCAGTCGTCTGGATGGACTGCCGCCACACAGCTCTTCTTTCCTCAACCCTGCAGGGCCGCTAGGTCAGTGTCCAGGCCTTTTTTTTTCCTTTTTTTTTTTAACACACTGCATGTGTGTGTGTGTGTGTGTGTGTGTGTGTGCATGCATGCGTGCTTTAAATTTAAAAATAAATAAATTTAAAAGCCCCTTTTGTTTGAATTAAGTTGATTGTCCTAATATAACCATCCTGGTTGACTGAGCATAAATTACCATGTTCCTTCCTTCCTTCTCTTGAATTGAGAAGTAAATGGGTAGCTGTGTATGTATGTGGATATCCTGGAAGGTTTGAGAGAATATGTAATAAGCAGTAGGGCCGAGTGAAGTTGCTGTGCATGTTGTGGCGGGTGTGTTGAGGTGGGCTGTTTCCCTGTGTGCAGGTCTGTCGCCCTTCCCGAGACCAGCTCCCTACCCTCCCACCATGATGGGCCTCAGCTTTGGGGGGTTAGGTAAGGGTAAGGTTTTTTACGCTTTTCAGCATGGCATGCAAAACACCCACAAGTGGCACTTACACTCTTCAAGCCATACCTGTCATTGTGGGTTTGGGTCTCAGATGTCGGCTTTTTGTTGGGGGAGCGAGGGTCTTGATTACGGTGTAGATAGAAATGCATGTGGCATTGTCTTACACGGGGGTTATATAATATAATCCACAGTGCCTTGCACTTCAGGGATATGTATGTGTGTAGCTTCTGTTGGCCTGATCGGTTCCCATGAAGGTGAAAGCTTACCAATTTTAGTGTGATCGTGCAGGGAAGTTCCACCATTATGGTGCAAGCAGCCTTTGTAAATTTGCATACTTCTGATGTCAAAATGTATCAACGGCACATGGTGCATGTGGTGATTGGCCAGTACAGAGCGTTGATAGCGTAATCACATCTTACTACATCTCTTCTTACCCCCACTTCAAGCTGAAGAGATGTTATTGCAGTGTTTCCATTTGTCTTGGTTTCCGAGTCAGACCGCATTGATTCTGTAGCCATTAGCTGGAAGGTGTGTAGACAAATGACACAAGTATCCTCTCAAGGCAGCTGCTTTCTTTACATGCTGATGCTGCACGACTCTGCTGCAGCTTTGTTCTGGAAGTTGTCATGGCAACGTAACCAAAGAATGGTTCCTTTACAGAGGGCCATAGCAGACGTAACCATAGAGTGCTTGTTTTATGGGTGGTTTGTTGGGTCACGAACATACATAACCATAGAGTGCTTGTTTTACAGGTGGTTTGTTGGGTTCATAACATACATAACTGTAGAGTGCTTTACAAGTGGTTTGTTGGGTCCATAACATACATAACTGTAGAGTGCTTTATTTGTTGGGTCCATCACATACATAACTGTAGAGTGCTTTATTTGTCGGGTCCATCACATACATAACTGTAGAGTGCTTTATTTGTTGGGTCCATAACATACATAACTGTAGAGTGCTTTATTTGTTGGGTCCATAACATATGTAAATGTAGAGTGCTTTATTTACAGGTGGTTTGTTGGGTCCATAACATACATAAGTGTAGAGTGCTTTATCTACAGGTGGTTTATTGGGTCCATAGCATACATAAGTGTAGAGTGCTTTATTTACAGGTGGTTTGTTGGGTCCATAACATACATAAGTGCAGAGTGCTTTATTTACAGGTGGTTTGTTAGGTCCATAACGTGTATAACTAGAGTGCTTTATTTGTTGGGTCCATAACATACATAAATGTAGAGTGCTTTATTTACAGGTGGTTTGTTGGGTTCATGACATACATAACTGTAGAGTGCTTTATTGGGTCCATAACATACATAACTGTAGAGTGCTTTATTTACAGGTTTATTTTGGGTCCATGACATACATAACTGTAGAGTGTTTTATTGGGTCCATAACATACATAACTGTAGAGTGCTTTATTTATAGGTGGTTTGTTGGGTCCATAACATACATAACTGTAGAGTTCTTTATTTGTTGGGTCTATAGCATACATAACTGTAGAGTGCTTTATTTACAGGTGGTTTGTTGGATCCATAACATACATAACTGTAGAGTGCTTTATTTACAGGTGGTTTGTTGGATCCATAACATACATAACTGTAGAGTGCTTTATTTACAGGTGGTTTGTTGGATCCATAACATACATAACTGTAGAGTGCTTTATTTACAGGTGGTTTGTTGGATCCATAACATACATAACTGTAGAGTGCTTTATTTACAGGTGGTTTGCTGGGCCGTGAGCTCCCTGCCCCTGCTCTAACCTCCCCACAGGACTGGAACCGTCTGCACCGGACACCCCCCTCCTTCCCCGTCTGGCCCAAGCCGGACCTGGAACGTGAAAAGGAGAAAGAGAGGGAGGCTGAACGAGAGCGAGAGAGGGAACGAGAGCGGGAAAGGGAACGGGAACGGGAGAGAGAGCGAGAACTGGAGAGAGAACGGGAGCGGGAGAAGGAGAGGGAGCTGAGAAAGGAGGAGGAGCGAGAAAGGTACCATTTCCCCGCTCTTCCTGTCTCTAGCAGTGTCTGTGTGCCGTCGGCTACAGCTTACTGGCTGGGTCTCTCAACACTGAGCGCTTGCTTAAAGCTTAACGCTTACAAATACACGGACTTAAAAATCAGTGGAATACTTTGTTGATACTCATTGTAGGAGGTCGGTGTTAAGTGGGCCATTTATGCTTGCCCAACCTGATGGAAGTGGTAGTGGTATGACACAGTGACTGATCACTGCTGCCTTGATTTGACGCTCGTGTTCCTTTTGCAGGGAATCCAGGAGTCATCGGATAGACGACCGTGGTCGTTACAGAGAGCCGGATCTCACGCAGCCCCTACGGTCCAGGTCTCGGTCACCTTTGCGCAACGGCAGCCTGGACCGCGGCAAGCCGGAGCTGGCGGTGGGGCTGGACCGGCGCCTGGACGACAAGGCGGTGCCGGGCATCAAGGTGAAGGAGGAGCGGCCACGGGAGGAGGAGCTGATGGCGGTGGAGCGGGAGAAGCTGCTGCAGAACTCCTACCTGGGGCTGGCGGGTCACCACCTCCCTCCCCACGCCGCGCCCCCGCACCTGGGGCTGGGGCTGCTGGACCGAAGCCGGATGGTGCCGCCTCACCCCTACCTGCCGGGGCTGGAGCCCCGGCCCCCCGCACCCTCCCCTGCTCTCTGGAACCCATTTGACAAGGCATCAGAACTGAACCATCGTTTTGAGATGGAGCGGGTGGAGCGTGAGCGAATGGCTATGTTTTCACGGTTGACTGGGCCCATGGCTCTCATGGAGCAGGAGAGGATCAAGGAGCAGATGATCAGAGAGCATCACGAACGGGAAATGGAACTGCGGCGCCAGTACTTGGAGCGCTTGCCGCCCTACGAGCGCGAGAGACTGACGTTGGAAAAATTGCGTTCCGATTCTCTGGCAGCAGCAGCAGCGTCGACGCTGAGCCCCTTCAGCAGAACGATCTCGCCCATGTTTAACCACCACCTGACTGCCGGCAGCAAGAACGGCTCCCCCGCCACCCTGCCTCCCGGCATCCCCCCTCCCCTCATTCCCTCCGCTAGTGCCACCGCTCCCGCTGCAGGGCCGTCCAGGAGTCACGACAACTCCCCGTCGTCCAGCAAGACGAAGGGCTACAGTGCCGCAGACAGCACCAGTGACTTGAAGGACAAGCGGGAGAGCGGGTCCACGGACCCAGACCCCCAGGCAGTGCGGTAGCAACGCCCTTCGCTGCACGTCAGACTCCGCCTCCCCTCGGATTACCCTGCCAGATTCACAGTCTGACCGCGTCAAGTCTTGCAAAGGTGGTCGGAAGTGTGCAGTTCTGTGAGGTGTCTCAGCATTGGTTTGCCACTTGGGTTCATTCGTGTGATCTCGGTGTTCAGGAAGAACGTGTGCTCCAGTCTTGTGATTGTGTTTACAGTGTTGTGCAGATATTCCATTGCTTTCCATTTCCCCATCAACTTGAAGCATTGTAATTGATTTGTATGCAATCGACATGGAAACTTTGTGCTGATCGAAGTGCATGTGCAATTGGGAGATATTGTGATCTCGCATCATGTTATGTGTGTGGCCAACACAAAGTGACGACTGGTTGTTTGGAGTACCATTTCAGTCCTGTCCATGGGAGGTGTATTGTGTGTGAATATTTTATATTTGGTCTTTCCGCCTGGTGACTGTGGCTAAAGACTGCTTGATGCAGACAAGCTAGGCATTTGGTCATGTGTTACACCTAATAGGAAAGGTTTGGTGTGTTTTGTGTATTTGTTGATGTGATGTCATGTGTGTATGTATACTGATAATATGTTCTGTCACTTGGCTTGGCCTTCTCAAGAACTGGCCGACTTCCACATGTGTGCAACACATCGCTGGATATCAGACTGGTTTTGTGACCACACTGGTCACCACACTGGCCTGGTTGTTGTCACGCCACACTGGCCTGGTTGTTGTGATAACAGACTGGCCTGGTTGTTGTGACAACAGACTGGCCTGGTTGTTGTCACACCACAATGGCCTGGTTGTTGTCACACCACACTGGCCTGGTTGTTGTCACACCACACTGGCCTGGTTGTTGTCGCACCAGACTGGCCTGGTTGTTGTCGCACCAGACTGGCCTGGTTGTTGTTGCACCACACTGGCCTGGTTGTTGTTGCACCACACTGGCCTGGTTGTCCACCAGACTGGCCTGGTTGTTGTCACAACAGACTGGCCTGGTTGTTGTTACAACAGACTGGCCTGGTTGTTGTCACACCACACTGGCCTGGTTGTTGTCGCACCAGACTGGCCTGGTTGTCCACCAGACTGGCCTGGTTGTTGTGACAACAGACTGGCCTGGTTGTTGTCACACCACACTGGCCTGGTTGTCCACCAGACTGGCCTGGTTGTTGTGACAACAGACTGGCCTGGTTGTTGTCACACCACACTGGCCTGGTTGTCCACCAGACTGGCCTGGTTGTTGTGACAACAGACTGGCCTGGTTGTTGTCACACCACACTGGCCTGGTTGTCCACCAGACTGGCCTGGTTGTTGTGACAACAGACTGGCCTGGTTGTTGTCACACCACACTGGCCTGGTTGTCCACCAAACTGGCCTGGTTGTTGTGACAACAGACTGGCCTGGTTGTTGTCACACCACAATGGCCTGGTTGTTGTCACACCACACTGGCTTGGTTGGTGTCACACCACACTGGCCTGGTTGGTGTCACACCACACTGGCCTGGTTGGTGTCCACCACACTGGCCTGGTTGTCACAACAGACTGGCCTGGTTGTTGTCACAACAGACTGGCCTGGTTGTTGTCACAACAGACTGGCCCGGTTAGACTGAATGTCTCATGCTGCATGGCTACATGCACTGTGGTTGTGTGGATGTCAGTTCAACCCAACTGGTCTGTTTTATAGTGATTTTTGTTTTGGAGTAAATCAAAGCTTGAAAGAGTCAAAATTCCAAAGGATTACACATTGCTTTGTAACACTGACAGAGACCAGAAGCAAATCACTGATGGATCTTTTTTCCTGTGGCAAAACTTTCACATGCATTTGCTTTCTTCTCTTTGACAGTGGATGATCCAGAAAATGAATGATCAAAACCCTGCCTGTTGATGAGATATTGTAACAAGTACAAGTTGTTGTCATGTTTAATTCCAGTTGATGCGTACCACACAAGTAGATAATGATATACTGGTGTGCTGATTGCACCGTGCAGGGTGTCGGGGCGAGGTGTATGATGTAATGGGTGGTTAATTTGCTGGTGAAGATTATGTGTGCAGATTTGTGAGCCTCAGTCCTTGAAACACTACTGTTACCAGTGTTGCACTGAGGTCTGAAGTTTATAGAGGCTTTGTATTGTGTACAGCTAAAGGAGTCCTAGCGGCGTGTCTTGCAGTACACATCATGTTTTCAAAACACAAGTTTAATGTTAAGATGCAGATGATTTTTGCCTTCAGCTTCTCATATTCTGATTTTTGAGGGCAGCCAGTCAGTGATTTGGGTTGTTGTTTTTTCCAGAGGGGAAAGGGAGGTGTTGTTCTTTATTTGTTTGTTAGCAATAAATGATCAGTTTTTGTTTTCCATGGACTGAGTTACTTAAGGAGTCACAATCCAGTTGCAGCGGAGCCTCTTCCAGACAAAGGGACTGGGACCATAAGATGGCTTCCTCCAGACTGAAATGTGTCTTAGGAGCTCTCACTACTCTCAGACAAACAAAATGGGATGAGTACAGTAGGTGTAGTTTAATCACTTTGTCATTAGCTGAATTTGTCTTGAGAGGATTCTGATGTCATTTTGTTATACAGACAGAATATGAGAAGCAGAGACATTCCAACTGATTCCATCTTTTGTTGTTGTTTGTTTCTTTCTGTGTGTGTTTGTATGTGTGTAAATACACATCTATGTTTCAAGAATGTGTGATTGTTTGTGGATGATCCATCTTCCCTTAGGATGAAAAGTTGTCTTTGCCCACCTTTCACTGCTTCCTCTGTGTCTGAATAAAGTGCCATTTGTGAGAATCCCTGCTAGAACTGTTGAAGAGGACTATTTAATCTGCAGTGTTTGCACACAGAGTCCAGGTAAAACCACAACAGGAATCGGGACTAGTCAGGACATCGGAAAAGGGACCGGTGGTTATTTTCAGGTGATGAGTGTTTCCTAGAAAATGTTTCGATTGACAAGCAAGTGCTGATTGTTCGCAGGCTGCAGAGCTAAAACTAGTAAACGGCAACTTCTTCTTCTTCTTCAGCAGTGGCACTGTCACTGTGACAAGCGTTGGTCAGAAATTCCCAAGGACACACATTTCCCCCTCTGTAGTACGTTGCATAGACTGTTACTTTATGTTAGTATTAATTACTTTAGTACTAAGTGTCACAGTGTGAGGTATTCCATTTATTATTTTATAAAATTTTCTGTCTTATTTCTCCCATTCTTCATCCTCAGTTAATGGTTGACTCGGCATAAAATACCAAGTTACTACTACTATCATCCCCAGTTGTTTATGTTTGCTGAGTATCAGCTATGGGCCATCTGTAGAACATGTTATAGTTATTAATATTTATACACACCATTATTAACTCTGACATGACAAGAAGTGGATGATTAAAAAAAAGAAGAAGCCTGATGCCATAAATGTGTGCACAGTCTCCAGGAGGCAACACTTACCAATACCAATTACAATGTTCTTTTTTCATCAATCCCAAAGTACATTTTAAATATGACTGCTGCTGTCTGCCAATTACAGAACTGCTGACTGTAGTATATCCCTCGCAGTATATCTTTTTAATATTGCTCTAATGTAATCCTGAGAAAAAATAATTGTGTGCTGCCAGAGTCAGATGAATGGAAAACTCATTTTGAGGTTGAGTACAAGATCAAATACTTTGATTGGCAGGTACCAGTGGCTCTCTTCAGGAATTAAACCTTGTGTTTAAACCGTTTAGTTACATTTTCACTGACTTGTGTTCGGTTTGGTTCACATTTTAGCAGTAATGCCAAGTGGGTTTTTTATAGTTTTTTCCCCTGCCCTCTTGTTTTTGGGGAAAGGGGATTTTCTTATCTTTTTGGTTTTTTGTTGTCCCATTTATACTGTTAATGATTTAAAGATGTTAAGAAATGGCTCCAAAGAAAATACAAAGAGATGACTAGTGTAAAGTGACAGTGACAAACTATTCATGTATGATGATTTGTAATCATGTTGCATCTACAATAAATGACATCATGATATACCATAAACCAGGGTTAACCTCATAATGATAATGTGACAATTAACATCATGATAGTTATGCCATAAACTTCACTGTTCACTTGATGTGACAATTGACATCATGATATGAGCATTAAACAGTGTTATTGTTGAGGATGTGATATGATGTGTGTCTTGAAACGGCAGCAATGCACCCCCAGATGTTTCAGCAATGGTGTCTGTACGTGTAATGTCTAGTTTCTTTTCAGAACTTAGTTTATCTATTTTTGAAAGAAAAATTTATCAGTAGTAAAGACAGTGCAAATTTTACAGTGGATCATTTCCATGTGGGGGGAGTGGTTGTTCAAAAGTTAATGTTAGTGTGATTATTAGGTAAATCTGTTTCTTATCAAACAAGCGCGGATAACATTGCTTTGACACTGTAGATGCTTTGACAGTTGGCCCAAAAACTGTTCTTTTTAGCTGACCTTTTGGGTTAGCTGGCGGTAAACACCAAGTGTCGTTCTGTTTTTCATTCATGCGTAAACCCTAACTAAAACCTTCAGGTTAAAGTGACCGACTTTTTTCAAACTAGCGACCCATTTTGGTACTAATTGCTTGGGATGTTGGATTATTGTGGAGATAGGTGGATTTGTGGATTTGAGCTGCATTTTCAACATCCCTGGCGTTAGGAAATGTGGCGCATACAAAAAACAGATTGAACCTGCTGCAGCATTTTCACCACTCTTTCAGCCACCGGTTCCTGGCCAAAACAGACTTGCTGGTGCTGGCTGGCCCATGACAGAGTGTGTCAGTGTCAGGCAAAGGGTGCCGGGTGGGACACAACTACGTACTCGTTTGACTGGTGATACTTGATTGAGTCATTTACTCCATGTAAGTCCCATAAAAACATGTCTGTTTCCAGCCGCGAGCCAACTGTTTTTGATTTACATGTATGTAAATCTGATTGTATCGAATCATTGAACGATTTATCACCGGACATGGACCAGTGGCCACGTGTTTTTTGTGTTTTTGTTTTTGTTTGTTTTTTAAGTGTAATGAGCACGGCAACCAAGAACAAAGGGGAAATGGGCAAAGGACACAATGTAAACGATTTTGAAGAGGACTATTCATAATACCGAGATCCATTCACGAGAGAGAGAACCTGAGGAGTCGTACGAAATTTAGTGAAACGTCTGATGTGTGATAAATCTGAGTAAGCGTGATGGGCTTTGACAACGTAATGTCAGCCCTGTGACAGTCTCCCGACCGACTGCTTACTGTAGCTTCAGTAGGAAGTCACGAAGAGGGAATCGTGGAGAATGACTGTTGCTAGTCAGCGCTGTGTGTCAATGGCCAAACGACCATGCAATGTAGGTTTCCTGCAGACCGAGCCCGTCGCCGTCTTTCTCTCCGCCCTTGCAGTCCGTGCTCATCGACACTTGCAGTCCCCAATGTCGGCATTCCCCGCTCACACCCCAACGTTCAGCGCCGCTTTCTAATGGGTTTTCCCGCTAGTATTCAGTTGTACGGATTTCTTTTTGTTGTCGTTTTGGTGACAGTTTTACACTGCCTGAAATGAGGCTGGTAGCCAGACTGCTGCGTCAGTACCATGACTCGAACCCACGTAAGGTACTAAGGATCAGATGCAGCTATTTATGAACACAGTGATTCTCTTTTGTGATGCCATCAGTGAGACTGCTTCGGCCGCCAACCTCAAAGCGAAAGTGCAGAATTCAAGACCCAATTGCAAGGCTTCACAGCCCGCTAAACCAACAGAACATTGCAGCCTCCTTAGACTCCTACTTCTGGGTGTGTTCCGAGCTAGATTAGCAGGTGATGTCAGTTGAGGACAAACGGTGAATAACGGAACCGTTTGAATGAGGAAGAGGAAAATAGCACGGTCTGTGCACTCGGCAGCAGAGTGCAGAAAACCAGTACATCCAGTTTCACTGCAGATTGTGCTCCTCCGCTCATAATCCACTCCCTTCACTAATGGTAATGATGACAAGTGCATTGCTAACGCGCCGAGTCCCTCCGCTCATAATCCACTCCCTTCACTAATGATAATGATGATAAGTGCATTGCTAACGCGCCGAATCCCTCTGCGATACGTGTGTCAGCTTAAAGTTGAAGCGCGATAAATGAAACGTTACAACGGTACACAGCCTAGTTTAATAACGCATCAGTGCATCCTGCGTGCGTGTCGACGCTCCCGTTTTTGTGGCTTTTGCACGGCATCTTGTTGAGTTTCACAGCGAGGGTTACCAGGCACGAGTACAGCAGGAAGCAGTCACAAACTGCACTGCAACCACGGTACCGTTACTGGAGCAGGCTTCCCGCCAGACGAGTGTCCCGCACACTTCTCTCCAACTACGCCTTTTTGCTGACAGCCAGAACGCCGCCACCGCAGGGTTTTTTAGCTGACGGACCGCCCACCCTGCATTCCCACCAGGGTTAGCTGACGGACCGCTCACCATTCCCACCAGGGTTAGCTGACGGACCGCTCACCATTCCCACCAGGGTTAGCTGACGGACCGCTCACCATTCCCACCAGGGTTAGCTGACGGACCGCTCACCATTCCCACCAGGGTTAGCTGACGGACCGCTCACCATTCCCACCAGGAAGCGTGCTATGCAACGGGGCCCGGCGGGAAAAGAGCAGCCAGTTTTATAATGCCATTATTGAAACTGCAGTATTATAACTTTGTATAGGCCCAGACTGTGTGTCGTGTATGGTGAGTATGACGGAGAGAGTTCAGAATACTTGATTAAGAAAAGTATTCTGGTCCGTGGATTAGTTGTGGTCCATTGGTGTGACGTTGTAAACGGTGTAACAGTCGTTCACACTGAAGTGACCCGCGTTAGAGCTGGAAAGCTTGACGCTGGCTTTGGTGTGCATGGGGCCGCGCGTGTGTTCTCACTGACCGTTCGGTCAACGTGACGTAAGCCGGGTTTTGCCCAGGACTGGTAGCGTGAGTTCGGAAGAGGGGAGCACTTTAAAACTGCAGCACCTGTTGTTGTAGTGGCTCTGAAGCGTGCAGTCGTGTTGTTTAAAGGTGCGTGGTGACGTCAGACCATCGTTTGGAAGAGAAACTATCTTTTTTAATGCCAGTGGACGTGGTCTGCTCGGTCGCCAAACTAACCCAGCAACGAGTAAACTGGTGGTAGTTGAGTAGTCTGCTGTGCCATGAGGGAGGGCAATAATAATGTTGAAATCGGCCCTTTCCGTGTTTTATTTATTTTCTACTTCGTTGTCTTGTTTTTGTGTTTAAGGGGTGCCTTCCCCCCCCCCCCCCCCCCCACCCCCACCACCACCACCACCACCAACTGTGTGTTTTGCTGAGAACAGGGGTCCTGTATCAGAGAGCCTGTGACGTGTTCTTCAAATGGGAAGTGTGCATTTTAAATGTTAAGTAACGAACAACTATTTCAAATGTTAAGTAACGAACAACTATTTCCGCGACCCTTCTGTTTGTCCACAGCTGTAGTTCAAAATTCGTTGAGTTTAAAATGTTAAGTTTTTACGCCTAAAGTCGGGGTGACGTCCTCTTTAGAACTGATTCTGTTATTCCAGAAAATGAGAGCACATGTACGCTACATGGTGACTGTGTTATTTGCTATGTTTTGTATGGGAGTTATGTCCGTTATTTTACCGTTACTTGCACGCACAACCTCTGGCGCCGCGCATCGCACTTCCCATAGTTTTAGGTCCTTTCGATGCTTGTCCTTATGGAAACTGTTAAGTTGTAGCTGTTGTACAGTGCTGGTGTGTGGTCACGTGGTGTGTGCATGCGAGGATGAAATGTGACCTTTTTCGTGAAGTCGCTGGGATTGCCGGCTCGTCGGAACTGCATCCTGTGTGAGACCAGTAACTGCTGTCTGTAAAGAGGAATAATGAGTCTGAGACGTAGATTGTCTCCTTTATTGGTGTGAACAGAGACCATAAAGCTAACGCAGGACAAGCTCTTGTTGATCGGCTATGGGCCGTACATCATCATCATTATTACAGAATGCGTGGTGAGTAACTATGAGTATGACTTAAATGCAATAATAACAATACATTATAAATTAGTTGGCAAAAGGACAGAAAAACACAAAAAGTTGAAAGACTTGAATGCAGTAATAGTAATAATACATTATAAAAGGGTTGGCAAAAGGATAGAAAAATAAAAAAGCTAAAACGTGTTATGTAGACAACTTTTTCCAGATATAACAAAGCATTGCCTACATTTTCTACAACATTGCTCATATATCACCATAGACAGGTAATTAGTGCGCATGAAAACGTGGGGAAGGGGGGGGGGGGTCTCTTCTCATTCTGTTGATCATGTGAAGTAATTTTCATTGGTCAGCTCTGATGTAGGAAATGTGCTCATTGTCGAGCTCGTATGAAAGCGTTCATAATTAGTTTATCGTCCTTCCTGTTGTATTTGTTTGGATGAAAAAATGCGGACACTGCAGTCCCAGTTAGTGTCAGAAGACTCGACTTACGGTTTGATGTGGACCGCCTGTTTTCCCAGACTGTTGGCTTATTGACAGTGAGTGTTGCTGAAAACGAAGAGATAGAAGAAGAAAAAAATCAAAAAATCATTACACAAGAAAAATAAATCATGACAGTTGTCTTTAAACACCAGAAGATTCCAAATTTGAGATTTTGTGTGTTTTGTTTGTTTATTTGTAATCAGGTTATATATAAATTCGTTTCAAATAAACTTGGACACTTTTAGTGTGCATCCGGTCGCGAGTATACTTTATACATACTTGGTGTTGTGTGGGCGGTGTGACGTCTTGACCATGTCTGGTCTCGTGCTGCGCTGGGACTTGCGGCCAACGCTGATGTGGATGTGGACGTGAGGCCAACGTTAATGTGGATGTGGACACGTGTTGAGTCTGGCAACCAACCATGTAGGGTGAGGCAGTGGGTGTGGAGATGTCGATATACAGTGTGTACGTTTCCTTGAGGTGCCGATGCCCTAGGGCTGTGGTTTTGTACATCAGTGAGTCGGTGTGAGCACAACCTGTGCATGTGGATGGGAATACGTGTGTTTGAACAAAGATGTGGACGTGAACACGTACATGTGGATGTGGAGACATTTTTTAACAAAGGTGTTCATGTGAACACGTACGTGTGGATGTGAATACGCGAATGTGTAAACCAGTGTGTGGATGTGAACACGTACCTATGGCTGTGAATGTGTGCCATTGTGTTTGTGTGTGTGGATGTGAATACGTGGTTGAACAAAAGTGTGGATGTGAACACGTACGTGTGGATGTGAATGTGTGTATGAACAAATGTGTGGATGCGAACGCGTACGCAAAACGGCTGTGGGGGGGTGAGTACGCGTGTAGACAGTGGCCTGTGGCTAGGTGTTGGTGGGGTGAGTGAGTGTGTAGGTAGTGACGGCTGTGGCTAGGTGTTGGTGGGGTGAGTGAGTGTGTAGGTAGTGACGGCTGTGGCTAGGTGAGGGTGGGGTGAGTGAGTGTGTAGGTAGTGACGGCTGTGGCTAGGTGAGGGTGGGGTGAGTGAGTGTGTAGGTAGTGACGGCTGTGGCTAGGTGAGGGTGGGGTGAGTGAGTGTGTAGGTAGTGACGGCTGTGGCTAGGTGAGGGTGGGGTGAGTGAGTGTGTAGGTAGTGACGGCTGTGGCTAGGTGAGGGTGGGGTGAGTGAGTGTGTAGGTAGTGACGGCTGTGGCTAGGTGAGGGTGGGGTGAGTGAGTGTGTAGGTAGTGACGGCTGTGGCTAGGTGAGGGTGGGGTGAGTGAGTGTGTAGGTAGTGACGGCTGTGGCTAGGTGAGGGTGGGGTGAGTGAGTGTGTAGGTAGTGACGGCTGTGGCTAGGTGAGGGTGGGGTGAGTGAGTGTGTAGGTAGTGACAACAGTGGCTGTGGCTAGGTGAGGGTGGGGTGAGTGAGTGTGTAGGTAGTGACGGCTGTGGCTAGGTGAGGGTGGGGTGAGTGAGTGTGTAGGTAGTGACAACAGTGGCTGTGGCTAGGTGAGGGTGGGGTGAGTGAGTGTGTAGGTAGTGACAACAGTGGCTGTGGCTAGGTGAGGGTGGGGTGAGTGAGTGTGTAGACAGTGACAACAGTGGCTGTGGCTGTAAGCACGCTTGAGGCACGCAGACACGGAGGATGACCGCCTAGATGGCCGCAAGGAAAGGGTGGCTGAGTTAATAATACACATTATACACATTATTATTAGTCCAAGCATGTCTTGGTTTAAAACTTTTATTCCAAATTTTCACCCATCGGACGGCTTTGTCAAGGCCTGCCCGGTCGGTTAGATTCCCTATATATGTATGTGTGTATATATATATGTATGTATGTATGTATACATGTATGTATGGACACGATCATGAATATAGAATAAAGATTAAAGTCGCGTTAGAGTTTCCTCGGATGCTGTTGAAATCGCATGATGATGCACGATGACAATGAATGTCTTCTTGTTTTCACTGGTTGTTTCAACTCGCTCAGTCCTCGGGAAATAGCATGGAACTCTGTGCTGCCAACGAGTGCACGTGCATCAGTCACAGCAGGTGATGCGTTAGAGTGGAAAACGGGTGATCAGTTCCACTGCCAGTTTGAACTTTTGAATCAGGACGTTTACTTTTCGGTCGTGCTCAGTTACTTAGCGGGAACGAGAACCTTCCGTAAGCTTCTGCGCACGATTGTGTGTGATGATGCCAACTAAAAACCTGGACATCCTTTGATGTTGTATTTATTTGCAATAATCGTCGATCAAACTCATTTCAGTGTCAGGTCAACTTGAGGACAGTTTTCGTGTCGCTCCCGGGCCTTGGAGAAAGAGAGAGAGAGTGTATGTGTGTGTGTGTGGCTGTGTGCGTAGCTGTGAATTTGTCATGTGACAGCTTGTGTCCGATCAGTCATGTGACAGTGTGTGTCCGATCAGTCACGTGACAGTGTGTGTCCGATTAGTCACGTGGCAGACTGCCCGTGTGCCTCACAATGGCTGCTATGACCAGGACGCTAGCTTGTGACTGTTGAGAAGTCGGAGTGCTGATTGTGTATGATATATATATATGCATATTTGGTGTTCACGAGCCTCTGACATAACCATATATATTTGCATACAGTGTACATTTTGTTTTCTCGCCATTTTTTGTTGTTGTTGACCGGACTTTTTGCAAATTTGAATTTTTGTACAAATTTTCTTTGGTCTCATTCTCAGAATTCTACAAAGCCAAGTTTGTGGATGTGGATGCGCGCGTGTGTACCAGTGTGAGTGTGTCAGTGTCATGGGTATTTATAGCCTGAACTACGAAGTGATACATGTAGAAAGTTGGTGGTAGAGTGTGTTGATGTTATACTTTCAATATTTGTATTGAATGTAAATATTTATTGAAAGCAAAGCAGGAAATTGACGTTTCTAGATTGAATATATATGTATATTGAATTTAGAAACTTGCCTTGGAATAATAATAAATACAAAAAGAAAAAAAAATATCGCTGTTTGTAGTGCCAGTGTGTGTGTCACTGTATCATATATAAAGTGTGTGTGTGTGTGTGTGTGAGCATAACGAATGATGTATTCATGTCATGCGCGCGCGCGCACACACACACACACACACACCCACCCACCAAGCGCGCGCTAAAGCACGCTTGCAAGTGCCGATAGGTTGGGGGGGTGGGGGGGGTGAAGGGAAGAAGCATGGAACTGAAGCCGGCAGCCACAGGGAGGATGAGAGGACTGCAGAGCGATCATGGGGAAGGAGGGGGGGGGGGGGGGGGGGGGGGGGGGGGATAAAGCTGTTAAGTGCCCAAATCGATAACAGCAACAACATAAAAGGGCCGCCAGTTTCCACTGGCACACACAACACACAATCCAATGAATTGAAGCAGGTCTCCCCGCTGGAAGGCAGATCAACCCATTTTCCATTTTGCTGGCTTCGGAATAAAAAGTAGCGAAGGAGGGGAAAGATGCACAGCGCCATCTAGGGCTCTTCAACTCGCCCCGCCAGGCATGGGACACACGCACACACATACACACACACGCACACACATACACACACACGCACACACATACCACACACACACCACACACACACACACACACACCACACCACACACACACAAACACACACACATACACACGCGCAACACACACACACAAATACACACACACACTGCCTGACAGCCTACGGCTCCAACTCCAAGCACTGGTTTACAACAGCCTTCCTCCAACCACTGCCATAATTACCTGGTTACGCTATAGGTCTCCGGAAACTTAGCTGACAGTTTTTCCTTGGTGCTCAAATGGCAATAAGTTTGTATCCACGAGAACAACTCAAATTACATAGGCCATGTTTCTCTTACGCTGACAATACCGTGGCGGCACAGATAAGTCCAACATCGTTCGAATCGAGACGTACCTCCTTTTGTACCCGGGGCGGGCGTGCCTCTGTTTACGTCTCTTCTTTCATGCTATGTCTCAGTAACCAAGCCTTTCGGAAGGCGCGTAGTGAACCGGTGTGGCCTAGCGGTAAGGCGTTAGGCTGGTAAGCGGAGGGACTTCGGTTTGAATCTGCTTCAGCTCTCCTTTCTCTTCAAAGGTTGTGGTCTGTGGACACTGTCTTGTGACTTTGTCCCTCACAATTATGAAACATTAAAATGGCTCTCATCGCTGCCCACCTTAATGCAGAAGTCATTCTGGTGGTGACAGTGTAGCGATAGGTATATTCTCTCCCTCTTCCGCCACCTCCAAACCCTTCGCACCAAACGCACGAGTTGCCGTCCCGATTTTGCCAGCAGACTGGCTGTGGGCAGATCGGAATGGAACAGTTCATAATAATAAGTTTACGTCCCGCAGGCAGCCCTAACCTTTTTACAGCAGCCATTATGAACGACAGCAGAGCCAACGTTTCGTTCATTCATCATCCGACAGCATTCATGAGCACGCCACAGTGCAAATCGTTACAAATAATAATAATAATGTACTCTTTCATGTGCTATTTCTCCAATTGGAGCACATATCCCATTACAAAGCAAAGAACCAATACACAGTCAAAACAAACTTCCGCGAGCGCGCGCACGCATGCAGGCACACACACACACACTCTCTCACACACACACACACACACACACACACACACACACACACACACACACACACACACACACACACACAGACACACACACACACACACACACACACACACACACACACACACACACACACACACACACACACACACACACACACACAAGAGAACACACACAAGAGAACACACATACAACACACACACACACACACAAAAACACACAACACACAAGAGAACACACACACACACACACACACACACACACACACACACACACACACACACACACACACACACACACAGAAACACACACACACACACACACACACACACACACACACACACACACACACACCCCACACACACCACACAACACACACACACAACACACACACACACACAGAGAACACACATACACACACACACAAACACACAAACACACACACACACACACACACACACAAGAGAACACACATGCACACACACACACACACACACACACACACACACACACACACACACACACACACACACACACACACACACACACACACACACACACAAGAGAATACACATACACACACACACAAGAGAACACACACACACACACACACACACACAAACACACCACACACACACACACACAAACACACACACACACACAAGAGAACACACACACACACACACACCACACACACACACACACACACACACACAAGAGAACACACACACACACACACACACACACACACACACACACAGAGAACACACACAAGACAACACACACACACACACACACACACACACACACACACACACACAACACACACACACACACACACACACACACACACACACACACACAAGAGAACACACACACACACACACAACGCTATTCGCCTTGACCCGAGAGTTGCCAAACTCGCTTCAGACAACCAGTACGGTTATATCAGGGCGAAGAAAGGCAGAGACAAGAGTTTTTTATGGCATCTGTGGACAGAAGATGAAGGAAGGAACTAATGCGGCGGAGTTCAAAATTGGCTGAGCGTACCACTACCAGACTGGAGATAGGAGTTTTCACGGTCACGTCAAGTGTAACACCAAGACTTTTTGACAGTCATGCATGGGAACAGATGTTCTACCTATGGTTACAGAGTTTGGGAAGGAGGAACAGAGAAACGCAGACTTTCTACCAGAGGATACAGTCATCGCTTCGGTCTTGTTATTGTTGAGTTTAAATATATTCACAGTCATCCAGGTTTCGCTGTCATCAATGCACTCGGGAAACTGGCACAGAGGGTAAGTCGGCAAACTGGCACAGAGGGTAGGTCGGCAAACTGGCACAGAGGGTAGGTCGGCAAACTGGCACAGAGAAAAAGTCAAACTGACCCGTGGTGTGTCCCCTTTTCACACACGTAGGGGTTAATTTCTCTGGGAACAGACGACGGAAAACAGGCACACAACACTTGTGAAAGAGAACCACATTTCATCCGTCACCCAGCTGGAAAAAAAGATTAATGAGTTGGGGTAAAAAAAGAAGCACATCATCCATTGGTATGCGGCATTTTGGATTCGCACTTCCCTTTTTCTTTTTCCCCATCGTTTTTTTCCTCTCCCTGTTCTTTCCTTCCTTCTTCTTCTTTTTTTTTTTTTTTTTTAGGAATTCAAGTTGCAAGCTCGTTGTTGGCAGAAGAAGCAAAACAAAAAACAAAAAATACCCCAAACAAAAAAAAAATCGTTTCAAGCCTGCCAAGATCTCGTTTTTCCTCCCTAATCGATGGCACTTTTTCTGACTTTTTTTCTCTTTTCTTCGTGAGCTGCCGCGAGCAATGCTGTAATCCCCCGATCATAATTATTGTCTTATTGCCCTTTGTGCACGCAGTTCCCCAACACAGTGTACCTTTTCTTGCTGCGCTGTTTGGCCAGAAAAGCATAATCAGCAGGCGAGGAACAGAAGATCGTTGAAAACGGTATTAATCTGACAGAAGTGATGCACTTGCTTTGTGTATGATCGCGTGAGCTGCATTGCATTGTGTAAGATCCTGACAGAAGTGATGCAATTGCTTTGTGTATAATTGTGCGAGAATCAGTGCATTGTTTATGGCCATACCAGAGTGATTCTTTGTGTTTAATTGCGTAAGCTGCAGTGCATTGCATATGGTACTAGCAAAAGTGATGCTTTGTGTATAAACTTGTCCACCAAAAGAGAACAAAAATGTCTTAAAGAATCGTGAAAGGCATACAACAGATACCACCGCACAGTCAGCAATCACAAACCGCAGGTCATCACGGGCGAGTGAAAGCCGCTCTCAACGCAGACAGAAAGTAGAGAGAATTTGGAATCAATGAAGTTGAAGGCGCGGAACCGGGTTGATCGAAATTAGGCAGGTAGAGTTACTACCAGCTGGCGAAACATGCGAGGCTATATTCTGACCTACTTCACTTGTAAAAGACAGAACCGTTGATGGCTCCTGGATCTCAACAGAAGGGACCATAATTTCTGCGTCCGCCGGGCCACCAGTGACGACAGCCGGACACGAAGGGTCGCAAAAGCTAAGCTAATGTTTCCCACGCAAAGATGGATGAGGGCGACTGACGAAGCTATCGGGGCCCATTTCGGTTCGGTAGAGATTGTTTGACACGGGCACGGGACAATTACTGTCACGACGAGTTCTGATGTTAGCCAACCCTTAGCACTGCGCGCGTCAACGGGTGCTGTTCGTGCAGGTGGTTCACAGACGTGTCCGTGTCGTGATGAAGCCGCGCTGCGCCCTTGCAGCCTTCCCGCTGGGCCACGGGCGCTCCCAGCTGTCAGCGGGAGCCCGCCGAGCGAGGCCACACGACCTGGATTACTTCTGCACCCGAATATTGTCCTGCCCGCGTGCGCTGGGTGTTCAAAAGGCGCCGGCTGTGTAAAGCTGCAGTCACTAGGACTTGCGTACGACTAAAGCGCTGTGGTCTGCTCGGAAGTAACCATGGCACCCACGGAGAGACGTACACACACATACTCACGCACACGCAAGCCTGCACACACACACACACACACACGCACGCACGCACGCACGCACGCACGCACGCACCACGCACGCACGCACACCGCACGCACCACGCACACACACACACACACACACGCACGCACGCACACACCACGCACGCACGCACGCACGCACACACACACACACACACACACACACACACACACACACACCACACACACACACACACACGCACGCACACGCACACACGCGCGCGCACGCACGCACGCACGCACGCACGCACGCGCGCGCGCACACACACACTAAAGTAGGTAAAGTGCTGTGATGCTAAGACGGGAAAATGAAAAATCAACCAAGGAAAGACTGTGGAAATTTTATACTGAAAACCTAAGAAAAGGCATTGTTACTGTTATATTCTGTTAAATGCGCTGTTCCCCTTTCTCAGCAAATTGATATACTTGTTAGAAATATACATTTGAACAGGACACTGCTGGTACATATCTGAACAAAGAGCAATGGTCACAATGTGACCAGCAAGACTTTCTTTGGGAATCAATGACACGACAGACCGGTGTTCCTTCCTGCTTGGCTACACTGGGCGTGGTGTCTATAACACAGCCTACGCCGCTTTGTATTGAGACCGGTGTGTCTTGAACCCAAAGCTGTTTGGCTACAAATGCCTCAGAGTAAAAGTTCAGTTCGTAGATTTAAGGAACGGAGGAGGAGGGATGGGAATGGGTGGGGAGGGGGGTAGAGGTGGGCGGGGGGGAGCGGAACCAATCGAGCTTAAAGCATTTCTATCACCAACAGACATAGTCCCCTCACCCAAAGCCTTTCAATGCGACTCTCAAACGCTTCAATATTCTGCCCAGTCCCCAGGAGTGAATCAAGACGGCTTTCGGTGGGAACAAGTTCAGTCATTACGGAAGTGCTTCATCAACATTCAACCGGCGCGCCAGAAGCAGCCGCCATTGTGAAAAGGCCGAGACCTTTCAGCAACCAAAGCTGCCTGAATGAAGAGAAATTACTGTGAATGAAGAGAAACGAAGAGAAATTATCCGTTAAATCTGCTAGCACCGCGTGACACAGCGCACTCACAAAACCTGATAGAATCTGAAATTAGTTTTTCTTTGACTGAAGTGACACGCACGGTTCAGAGAGAAGCAAGCAACGTGTACTATTTTTCTTTCTTTTTCAGATCTCTTTTCGACTACTTTTTTCTTTCCATTATCGGTTCATTTTATTTATCCCCCCCCCCCCCCCCTCCTCCTCCTCCTATGACGCCTCTTCTCATTGATTGAATATCGATCAATTCATGAATTGCAATATACGAAGCTGGGAAGCGTTACACACAGACTGATGATCTTTCATTACGTGCTTACACTATGTCAAAAGAAAAAAGAAACTGGTCCGCTTTAAACACACACACACACACACACACACACACACACACACACACACACACACACACACACACACACACACACACACACACACACACACACACACACACACACACACACACACACACACACACACACCACACACACACACACACACACACCACCACCACCACCACCACCAACACCACCACCACCACCTCCAACAACAACAACAACAACAACAACAACAACAGCGGGAGGGGGGGGGGGGGGGCTTCAAAAGATCTTTCAAACTGTGCATGATAGCCTCGATTGCGGAACTATATTTTAACGTTTACCTAATGTCAAGGCCGTAGGGGCATCGAAGAGTGAAAACTACAAGTTGTGTTTCTTGGTAGTTTTTTGTTCTATTAGGATCATGTCAACATTTGTATTCGTTTGATACACACACGGGCAAAACCATTCTCCCAATGCTTTTGGCTACTGTTTGTTGACCTTGATCGAAGTTCAAGGTTACGGCTCCATACCCCCTTCCTCCCCTTCTCACGTCCCTAATAAGCCGTACGGTTTCTGTGGACGTTAAACACCATGTTTACTATGGTATGTCACACAAAATCTAACATTTCTTTTCTCTTTTTTTAATTAAAAAACAAAACAAATGAACTTTTTTTGGTTGTTACTCATTTGGAGAGGATCATGAATATAATGTTTTTTGTAACTTCAGTTTGTATTCAAGGGACATAACCAGCGCGTCTTCAGCCACTGCAAAAATCTTAATGCTTAACAAGATATGTTTTAAACTCTGCTTAAAACTAAGATATTTAGACGTTTATACCGTAGGTATTGTGGCCGTTACATATTTTCGAGGCCATAAGAGGATTAAAAATAAAACAAAGAACAACAAACAAACAAACAAATAAAAAACCAAGGAAATTCGGATTTCCACATATTTCACAGAGCATCAGTCAGATGTATTCTTTTTCAGATAGCCATTGTACTATAAAGAGCGCCCTGGCCACGTGACGTGCCGACAATTGATTTTCTTACTGCTACGACTGGACGTGCTCAGTGGTGCGCGCATGTGTGTGTGTGTGTGTGTGTGTGTGTGTGTGTGTGTGTGTGTGTGTGTGTGTGTGTGTGTGTGTGTGTGTGTGTGTGTGTGTGTGTGTGTGTGTGTGTGTGTTTGATAGACAGACGGAGACAGAGACAGAGAGACAGACGGAGACAGAGACAGAGAGACAGAAAGACAGAGAGACACAGCCAACACACGCACACCCACACCCACACCCGCACACACACACACACGCACGCACGCACGCACGCTCGCACGCACACACACACACACACACACACACACACACACACACACACACACACACACACACGCACGCACGCACGCACGCACGCACGCACGCACGCACGCACGCACGCACACACACACACACACACACAAACACACATCACCCTAACTCCACACTGTCACCAGCAGAATGAGTCTGCATACAGATGATCAGTGGTGTGAGCCGTTCTAAGTGAGGATCAAAAACAAAAGACAATGTCCATAAACCACCGTTTTGTTGTTGTTGTCAGTCTAAGAGAAAGGACAGCCGAAGCGAACTTAAAACGACGTCGTCTGCTTACCGACCGCTTATCGTTAGTCCCGACTGCCCTACGATATTAGTTGTCTGGTTTTTCTTCACTGCTGCTTTACGTCACGGGGAGCCCAGGATATCCACTTCACACAGGTCCTGAGCTCTGAACTGTCTGGTTTGGTTAAATGGTTTAACGCCGAGTTGTCTCCGAGGAGGTACTGGCGGGGACGGAAATCCCAGGAGGTGGGGGAAGAGGGAGACTGTACCTAACGCTACACTGCCGCGGCCACCAGCACGACTCCTGTATTAATATGGGCAGCGATGAGAGCCATTTTAATGTTTCTTTAATTGTGAGGGACAAAGTCAGAAGGTCTCAAGACATCCCTATGTTAACGCAGTAGCACGTACAAGATCCCTGTCATTCTGCCAAAAATGCGGATAGCAGATAGCTAAACACACATGCACCCTACGTATGTGGCTTTGCATAAAAATGACACTGGTGCATGGTTGTATGGTGTACACACACCACGCACCGAGACGGCAGCAGTCTCACGTGGCACCAGCCATACAGCGATCAAACAGCGCAGTAAGTACAGCACTTCGGTGGATATTCAAAACGCGCTATCGAAGGCTACAGTCACTGACTCAGAACCACACGCGACCGGGAGCCCAGTGAGTGTGCTGGAGAGCGGAGACGATGGCTATATCAACGCGACCCGCAACGTGCACCGCCTGCTCCGTCCTGCCCGTGACGCGTGCCCGCTGCTCCATGCACTGTCAGCATGGCGGATCGATTGGCATTTGTGTCATGAGGAAATCAAATGGAGTGGAAAGATTTCTTTATGCTCTGTGGCCCGCCATTTTCTGCTTGGCGCTTTCAGCAGGATATGAAGTTGCCGTGTTGGACAGGTGACGTCATCACGGGAATGAAAGTGACCCGGATGTTCGCCTCTGTGACTTCCAATCCTGTTTGGCACCGGGAAACAAAGACCGTCTTGCTTCGCACGGTTTGTATTCTGATTGGATTGATCCCTGTATAGTCAGTCACGTCTGAGAGTCTGGAAACAAGAACCTGACTTAAAGACAGTAACAATAATAATAATTAGCTGTACTAGTGGTACTGGTAGTAGTGGCAGTAGTAGTGGTGGTGATACTGTTATTAGTGATACTACTAATTTTAGTATAGTGTCACACACACACACACACACACACACACACACACACACACACACACACACACACACACACACACACACACACACACACACACACACCACACACACACACACACACACACACACACACACAACACAACACACACACACACACACACACACACACAACACACACACACACACACACACACACACACACACACACACACACACCCCACCACACACACACACACCACACACACACACACACACACACACACACACACACACACACACACACACACACACACACACACACACACAACACACACACACACACACACACACACACACACACAACCACACACACACACACACACAAAAACACAAACACACACACACACAACACACACACACACACACACACACAACACACACACACCCAGCGAGCACACACGAGGGAATCGGCGTCGATTCCAACTCGGAGAAAAAAGGGGTGGGGGGGGGGGGGGGGGGAATCAATAGGACCGTTGTGAGAGGATGTTCCAGCACAGAATGAAAATATTTGTTAACAGTAGTCTACATGCGGTATGTACTTTGTGCCGCATGTGTTTCGAAGGGGTGTAGGGGAAACTGGTGTGTGGGGGTCGGGGGGGTGGGGTGGGGTGGGGGGGGGGGGGAGCGGTCGTTAAGCCCGTTCTTAACTGGGCGAATGTTTGTTCGCCGAACATACTTCGGACAGTTCGACGAACTATGATTCGTTACTTAATTGAACTTTTAGTTCGCCGAACATGGTTCGGACAGTCCAAACTATACTTCGTTCTCAACTGGCTCGTAATGAGATGCAAGCTTCGGCCCGAACTTGCGGCAGACAGCATGATCGAAAATGTAGGCTAAAGTCAAGTCATGTCAAGTCAATATACTTTAATCATCCCTCACAGGGTAATTCAACTAACTACTATCTCATTCTGGGTCTCCTAGACAAGGTTGCGCCTCCCACAAGTCAACAAATAAACAAATTCCCTCCGAAGCGAGCGAAGAACCTAGCGACACCGTCATCCATTTTTATTTTTATTTTTCTTCATCCACAGGAGAGCTCTGCTCTCAGCCAATCAGAGGCAATGATCGTCGAATAATCGGGCGAATGTTCCCAGAACATGTTGAGCGAAGCTTTTGCACCCCGAATATAGCTTCGACGAATACTTCCAGTTAGGTTCGCGAAGAAAAGTTGGCTCAATTAAGAACCAACTAGCTTCGCCTAATACTTCCAACTAGGTTCGCGAAGAAACATTCGCCCAATTAAGAACGGGCTTTACATAGAGCCGAGGCTGATATGAATAATAATAATAGGCCTCGACAAATTGGGCTTTCTGAGGTCAAAAACTAAAAAAAACAAATAATACAAAAGAACAAGACCCCCCCCCCAACAACAACAACAAAGAAATAAACAAACAAAACAACAACAACAAAAAACAAACAACCCACAAACAAACCAACAAAAAACAGGAGAGAAAAAAGGGAGAGAAAAAAGAAGGGGGGGGGGGGGGGGGGGAGAAGAAGAAAAGGAGAAGTTCGTGAGATATTAGGTCTCGCGAGACTTGTTCTCGCGGGACTTTCCCGTTGGCAGTGGCGGCTGGGCTATTGATTGGCTGCGCGCATATGTTTGTGAAGCACAATTTGTCACTGAGACAGCAGGAAGGAAGCTGGTCGTTTATTTGCTGTAACGGGACGTATGCTGCCTCGTTAAAAGCTCAGATCAAAGAGCAGACGTACACTCCAAAAGCGATTAAAAGTTAATGAACCGACCGTGTCATCGGCGTTTGGGATGACAATTTGTGCGGCAGGGACTTGCTTGGATTTGCCGCAGTCAGAAAGCAGCGGAGCCAAGAGCTGCCAGCAACGTGTACTGACCAGACCTGGCTGGCGGCTGCCTCTTTACAACAGCGAAAATCTCTTTCCAGTCATTAAAAGCACAGGTCGTAACGACAAGGGTTACCGCCGTAACACGACAGTCCCCGAGGGGAGATCACCGCCACAGATACTCACAAGAGTAATCTCCTCTTTCTATGGGCCCGTCATAAACCCGCCATTACGGCCCTCTAGGGCTGCGCTGGCCGCCATTTGCATCCAGGGCAGTTCAAACTAATGGGGCTGAACGCAAGAACTGAGTGAGAAAGGATGAAGTTATGTTCAGAAAGTTATTGTTGGAATTTTTTTCTCAAAAAGAAGCGAGTTTCACGTAACCACAGCGGGAATCCAGTTCATTCTGTTCTTCGGACTTGTGCTGGCTAAATAAAGTTCACACAAGTTCATCGCAGAGTCGGCGAGGTGTCACAGAATTCCAAATAGGTATTGAAACAAATACAATTTTGGTGCTCCCTAAGAAGGCATGAACTGATCCACACAGGAGACAGTCAGCAACACCTGGAGACTACAGTACGTGTCCAGTCAGCAACACCTGGAGACTACAGTACGTGTCCAGTCAGCAACACCAGGAGACTACAGCACGTGTCCAGTCAGCGACACCAGGAGACTACAGCACGTGTTCAGTCAGCAACACCAGGAGACTACAGCACGTGTCCAGTCAGCAACACTAGGAGACTACAGGACTACAGCACGTGTCCAGTCAGCAACACCAGGAGACTACAGGACTACAGCACGTGTGCAGTCAGCAACACCAGGAGACTACAGCACGTGTCCCGTCAGCAACACCAGGAGACTACAGCACGTGTCCAGTCAGCAACACCAGGAGACTACAGGACTACAGCACGTGTGCAGTCAGCAACACCAGGAGACTACAGCACGTGTCCAGTCAGCAACACCAGGAGACTACAGGACTACAGCACGTGTGCAGTCAGCAACACCAGGATACCATGCACAGAACGAGTCCCGTCAGCAACACCAGGAGACTACAGTACGTGTCCAGTCAGCAACACCAGGATGCCATGCACAGTACGTGTCCAGTCAGCAACACCAGGATACCACGCACAGCACGAGTCCCGTCAGCAACACCAGGATACCACGCACAGGACGAGCCCCGTCAGCAACACCAGGATACCACGCACAGCACGAGCCCCGTCAGCAACACCAGGATACCACGCACAGCACGAGCCCCGTCAGCAACACCAGGATACCACGCACAGCACGAGCCCCGTCAGCAACACCAGGATACCACGCACAGCACGAGCCCCGTCAGCTGCACAGGGCCGGCTCGGGACGACTCGGCAGCAAACCAAACAACGAATAAGACTTAGCGGAGTGCAGAACATCATCCTAAACACACATACTAAACACACATTATCCTAAACACAGCATACTAAACACACATCATACTAAACACATATCATCCTAAACACACATCATACTAAACATACATCATACTAAACTCACAAAGAAAGAACTCCAAACTACAGAATGGAATATTGGGGGGGGGGGGGGGGGGGGGGGGGGCAAAACAGTGGACAGCAGCTGTTTACCGCCACACGTGCAACAACGCCTACTTGAAACCAGACAGTGGTTTTTTCTCTCGTTTTTTTGTTGCTGTTTTGTTGTTGTTTTTTGGTTGATTGGCGGTTTAATGTTTTATATATATTGCTTTGTTGTTGTGTGGTTTGTTGTCGTTTAAAAAAAAAAAAAATCCGACGTTTTTTTTCTTTTTCTTCTTCTTTTTTCTTGGGTGTTTTTGTTTGTTTGTTTTTGTTTTGCTTTATTTATTTATTTACAGCTGTTCAGTACATATACTACATATATCTGTCAAGCAGCCAAGCCAAAAAACCAGAAACACACACACGCACGCACGCATGCACACACACACGCATGCACGCACGCACGCACGCACGCACGCACGCACGCACGCACGCAACACACACACACACACACACACACACACACACACACACAACAACAAAATCTAACAACAACAAACACTGCCAAGCAACCCCCCAAAAACAAACAAACAAACAAAAAACACCAACAAACAAACAAAACAAAGCAAAAAACACAAAAAACAACAACACACGAAACAACAATAATACAACAACAGGTAGGTAGTGTTGCTTAATGTCCTCAGATGTCAGTTGACATATTAGGGACAATACAACAACAACAAAAACAAATGACTAAAAGGCTCTTTCGTACGGCACGAATGTAGTAACGCGGTCACACCCCGCACGTAGTACTGCGGTCTGGCTGGCCACGCTGATCCCTTTCACTGACTGTCGCATCGATCGGCGCTGACTGCGCTGCTGACTGCTGCCCACGTGACCACGGCCCCCCCCCCCCCCCCCCCCCCCCCCAGCGCCCTCTGTTCAAGGGGGCAGCACCGTGCCCACAACACCGGTTCCAATCACTCGCTGCCCTCTCTTCTTTTCCCTGCTCCAGCCTTCTTTTCTTTTTTCTTCTTTTTTAACACGGGGGTCTGTACCCCACTGACACCGCCCACATTGGTGTTGCTAGGCAACGCATTGATGAGTGTTTGCGCGTGATTGTTGGAGGATAGGAGAAGGGTTTTCCTTGATCCCTCTCATCGCTTTGACCGAGGGAGGGAGGTCCGGTGCTTGGACAAAAAAAGCTCTCCTCCCTGCTATCCACCGCCTACACCCTCTCCCTGCTATCCACCGCCTACACCCCCTCCCTGCTATCCACCGTCTACACCCCCTCCCTGCTATCCACCGCCTACACTCCCTCCCTGCTATCCACCGCCTACACCCCCTCCCTGCTATCCACCGCCTACCCCTCCCTCCCTGCTATCCACCGCCTACACCCCCTCCCTGCTATCCACCGCCTACACCCCCTCCCTGCTATCCACCGCCTACACCCCCTCCCTGCTATCCACCGCCTACACCCCCTCCCTGCTATCCACCGTCTACACCCCCTCCCTGCTATCCACCGCCTACACCCCCTCCCTGCTATCCACCGTCTACACCCCCTCCCTGCTATCCACCGCCTACACCTCCCTTCCCCTGCCTCTGAGCCGACCTACAAACAAATCAGAAAAAAACAAAAAACAAAAAACCGACCTGAATAGCCGACCTGAAAACTGCCCGTACATGATACTACTGTTTAACATATGGGCGATACATAAATTAATTAACGGACTAATTGTTTGAATGGGGGGATTCATTTTTTGGTTGACTGGTTGACATTTAGTTCATAGGCCGAATAAGGTCAAAGGACACAGATGATGCATTTTTTTTTTTTTTTTTTTTTTAACTTTCTCGGATACTGTCTTTGTAACTGAAAACCACTATAACCTATATAGAGCTATACCTGCTCATTGATATGGTTTGTTGACCTTGACCTTGTTTGAAGGTCACAGAGGTATCGGCAATACAAAAATGCACACTATATGTAATTGTTAATTGTTTGAACACCAAAACACGCACACACAAAAAAGGTTATTTTGATCAGATAATAAAAATAAAGCGCGTATTTTCAGGGGGAAAAAACGTTTCCAAGCAAGGAACTGGTTATAAAGAGAGAATGAGAGGAATGAAATTTGATCGAGGCTTAGTTGGTGAAGACATTTTGCCAGTCTTTTCATCTTGTTTCAAAATGCTGGCAGTCAACTTTGTTTCACATTTGTTTTTTGCTTTTTGTTTTTTAAAGGTATTTTTGGATGAGATCACAGACGAACTGGTTGTCGTGACGTCTGGTTGAGTGGAAGGTGTCTGTTCGTGCGTGCGTGCGTGCGTGCGTGCGTGTGTGTGGTGCGTGCGTGTGTGTGTGTGTGTGGTGGTGTGTGTGTGTGTGTGTGTGTGTGGTGTGTGTGTGTGGGGTGTGTGTGTGTGTGTGTAGTGTGTGTGTGTGTGTGTGTGTGTGTGTGTGTGTGTGTGTGTGTGTGTGTGTGTGTGTGTGTGTGTGTGTGTGTGTGTGTGTGTGTGTGTGTGAGTGTGTGTGTGTGTGTGGGGGTGTGTGTGTGTGTGTGTGTGTGTGTGTGTGTGTGTGTGTGTGTGTGTGTGTGTGTGTGTGTCTTTTTAATTTTAGGTTTCCTTGCTTGTTTACTGTGCAGTGGTTTAGGTTAACCTGGTCCTGACGTTGTGGGACGTCTGGAGAGTGGCCGGTGCCTTTAAATCCGTTCCTGATGTAGTTTGCCTTCAACAGTGCTTATGACTGCGAGAGCGTGAGAGTGATGCATTGATACAAGCCAACGCCAAGAACTCAGATATTTCTGTACTTGTTGTTCGGCGGTAGTTCAAATTCATAGGCCTGTCTTTCTGTAACTTGCAGTATTATTCACATGCAAAAATACTGCATCCGTCGACTGTTCATGGAAGACTATTATGTTAAAGCCATTTCCTTTTCAGGTACTAAATAAAGACTAGGTATCAAACGAGGAACCAATCCAAAAAAAAACAACCACTCTAATTGTAAACAATATTCAACACTTTACAGTAGAACTTCAAGCAGCGTTAAACGCATTCGCCTTATGACTGCCGCCACAGAGATCAGGAGCTGTGTGAAAGTCGAGGTGGCCGTCCTGGGCTCCCCGTCCCTGATGGTGTCTGTGGACGTAAAGCAACACTGAACGTATCAAATGTCAGAGCTCAGGAGCTGTGTGGAAGACGAAGTGGACATCCTGGGCTCCCCGTCCCTAATGGTCCTTATGGTCTCTGTGGACGTAAAGATACAGTGAACGTATCAAATGTCAAAACTCAAGGGCTGTGTGAAAGACGAAGTGGACGTCCTGAGCTTCCCGTCCCTGACGGTCCTTATGGTCTCTGTGGACGTAAAGCAACACCGAAGAAGAAGAAGAACTCGAGAAGACTGCCGCCACAAACGTTCCACGAAACACAGGTCTGATGAAGGAGAACGCCAAAACTAAACTACTCTCTCTTCTTGGAAACTGGAATACCCCCCCCCCCCCCCCCCCCCCCCCCTCCCCACCTCCCAACCCCGTACGGTTGCTATAATACAAAATACTGCCGAGTGCTTTTTCTGATGTACACAGTGTGGCGGGCTGCTTGGCTGTGGCTAGTGATCGGGGCTGTTTCTCCATTAGAGCCTCGGCAACAGACTCAGGCGGAAAATCCTCACATGTCTTTTTCTTCTCCTTCTTTTTTTTGGAGGGGGGAAGGAGGGTCCATTTTCCCACCGGAGGGTAAAGGCTTCTTGTTCCAACGGGAAGCACAATCTCTTTAGAAGCTGCAACAGGGGAGTATTTTCTGGCCGGTTTATTGTTGACTGTGCACTGAAGACGCAACTGTTACTGCACTTTCGTTGCCAAGATAACAGTAATTCGCTTTACTCCTCGTCTTTCCGATGCCAGCTATGATATGAAGGACAAACAAGACACAAAGGCCCCGGATCAGAAGGGCCCTGTAATGGGGATTCCCAGAGCTCTTTGATCGGCTGTGTGTGGTAAAAATGGTTATTTGCTGGAAAAAAATCTCCCCTAAGACCAAGGAAGGAAATTCTAGCTTTTCGGATTTGAGGATATTTCCCGTGAAATGCATTGTGCAACAGGCAATTAACTTGATAATGGACTCTGTGTGTGTGTGTGTCTCTCTGTTTTTGTCTCTGCTCCCCACCCCACCCCCACCCCCTTCCTCCACCTCTCTCTCTCTGTCTCTCTTTGACTCCCTCTGCCTCCCTCTGTCTGTCTGTCTGTCTGTCTGTCTCTGATTTGCATATTATTTTTAATTTTTGATACCCCCCCCCCCCCCCCTCCACCCCACCCCAGTTGTTTCTCACTTTTATCCTTTTCATTTCCGTTGCAGTCGCTGTCTCTGTATTATTATTATTATTATTATTGATGTTGTATTTGTCCTTAAGGATATATCCTTCTATCTTAATATTTCACTATGAATGTCTTCGTTATAAGTAGTACTGTAGCAACGGCAGATATGTGAGTCGACCTTTGTGCTAATATCTTCACCACTGAGAAATAAAGTTTAATCAATCAATCAATCAGTCTCTGCCTCTGTCTCTCTCTTGCTTCTTTCTCTCCCGTTTGCGTTTGTCTCTTCCTTTTGTCTCGTTTTTTTTTTTTTTCTCTCGCTGTTCCTTCCTCTCTCTCTCTCTCTCTCTCTCTCTCTCTCTCTCTCTCTCCCTTTTCTCTCTCTCTTCAAAAAAGGCAGAGGAAAAAAACAAAAACAGGTGCCCAGCAGGACTGAACTGGTTTGCAGTCATGCAGTGTTGTTGGCGGCATCTGCTAACAAGACTACGTTGCAGTGATTGTGTTTCAAGTAGAACTTGGTCAAGTAACCAAAACTTCTAAAAGGAAACAAGCAAGACTCTTGAATCGGAAAACTGCCTTTCAAATTCAGAAGATAAAAAAGCAAAGAAAAAAAAAAGAGCAACAAAACAGCAGAAATGTGTTACTTTCAGTTTGATCGTTCTGAATTATCGTTGGGGTTTGTTACTTTCAGTTTGATCGTTCTGAATTATCGTTGGGGTTTGTTACTTTCAGTTTGATCGTTCTGAATT
>JABMCL010003236.1:250000-252500 GCA_018857735.1 Alviniconcha marisindica
TTAACCTTTCACGTGTTTGGACCTCTGAAAGGGAGGACAACAGAAAAGATTAAGGGAAGAAAGAGACGCGAAGTGAGAACAACTCGAACAATTGAGGTGAAAAAAGCAGATATTATTAATAATTATAACGTGGTGAGAGTTAGGGTTATGGGCGGGGTTAGGGTTAGAGGGTGATGGTTATCGGGTGAGGGTTAGGGTGTTAGGGTTAGGCTTATGATACGGTTAGGGTTAGCTGGTTAGGGTTAGGTGGTTAATGGTTAGTGGTTAGGGTATGGTTATTGGGGTTAATGGGTGAAAGTTAGCGGGTTATGTTAAGGGCTGTGGTGTTAGGGTTATGTTTTGCATTAGGGTTAGGGTTATGTTTTGCATTAGGGTTAGTGGGTCAGGGTTAGGGTTAGGATTAGGGGTTAGGGTTAGAGTTAGAGTTAGGGGGTGAGGTGGTGAGGTGGTGAGGCTTAGGGTTAGGTTTAGCGTTAGGGTAGTGGTTTTAGGGTTTACGTTTAGCATTAGGGTTAGGGTTAGTGAGTCATGGTAGGGTTAGGGGGTTAGGTTTAGGGCTTAGGCTTAGGATTAGAGGTTACGGTTAGCATTAGTGTCAGAATTAGGGCTAGTGTTAGCGGGTTAGGGTTAGGGTTAGGGGTTAGGCTTAGGGTTAGGGTTAGGTTAGATTGAGGCTGATGGTTAGGGTTAGGAGTTAGGCTTAGGGTGACAGTGAGGGTTAGGGGGTTAGGCTTTGGCGGGTAGGGTTAGGGTAGTGGGTTAGGCTTAGGTTAGGCTTAGGGTTAGGGGGTTAGAGGTGAGGGTTAAATTTAGGGTTATGGTTAAGTTTACGATTAGGGTTAGATTCAAGGCTGGTGCTAGTGTTAGGGGTTACGCTTAGAGTTTGTGTTAGAGGCAAGGCTTAGGGTCAGGGTTTAAGGCTAGTGTTAGCGTTTAGCGTTAAGATAACGTTAGGTTTAGGGTTAGTGTTTGAGTTAGTGTTAGGGGTAGGGGTAGGTTCATTGTTTTGGTTCGAGTTAGGGTTCGAAGTTAGGGGTAGGTTTATGGTTCGGTTTTGGGTCCATCTTCCAGTTCTCTTCCCTTTACATCAGCCGTTCTTCCATCAATCTTTGTGGCAGACGCTTAGGGAAGTTGGCCAATGTCCTGGTTCCGGGATCCAGCGCTCAGTTTCAGAAGATGGTGGACAGTCAAATGATAGAGATGGATACCCGCCTAGCGTGGAAATATGCCTGTACCCGTAAGTAGTGAGACATTAACATTTGTGTGGCGTGGAAACACGTCTCACCAAGTGTGCTGTGTGACTGCATTGCCCGCCTGTACGACTCATCAGCTATCAGTACAACAGCTTTTGTAGTCTGTTTACACCGAGATGGAAGCCAGATCACGACTATGAAATACAGCTGTAGATTGTGCGTGCGTGCGTGCGTGCGTGCGTGCGTGCGTGCGTGCGTGCGTGCGTGCGTGCGTGCGTGCGTGCGTGCGTGCGTGCGTGCGTGCGTGCGGTGCGTGCGTGCGTGTGGGTGTGTGTGGGTGGGTGGGTGGGTGGGTGGGTGTGTGGGTGTGTGTGTGTGTGTGTGTGGTGGTGTGAGAAGGTAGGTGAAGAGAGAGAGAGAGAGAGAGAGAGGAGAGAGAGAGAGAGAGAGAGAGAGAGAGGAGAGAGAGAGAGAGAGAGAGAGAGAGAGAGGAGAGAGAGAGTGTGTGTGTGTGTGTGTGTGTGTGTGTGTGTGTGTGTGTGTGTGTGTGTGTGTGTGTGTGACCAAAATTCGACACAGTTGGAGTTGTTTTGTTATTCGTTGCCACGGATTCGACAAATATTAGTCAAACATGTGGGTTAACAATTCCTTTGTTTGTTAGAAGATTGCTGAAAGTTTGTTTGCATCTTGTTTGAACTGTGTTTTCATTTGTACTTCAGTGCGAGTGGAAAGAGATTTTTCTTGAACTGTCCCAGTCTGCCCGACGGCTACAGACCAGCTCCGTGCGATAAATATAATCATTTAATTACAGTTAGACAACATAACACAGTGAGCAAAGCGGATTTTCATTTTTTTATTTTTCAGAAATCCAAACACGTGAAAGGTTAAAGGGGACGCTAAACGTTAATAGGACAATACAACTGTTGCTTCAAAACGCCAGCTGTCATGCTGGTTTCAGATTACTGTTCAGAGAACAAGTCGCTCATCCGAGGCACGGAACGCCAGAGTGATACGGTGTCGTCGGGAGACCGAAACCGATGTCCGTTTGACTGTGGGTCAGCATGGCCACCCACTACCCTGCAGACTGTGGGTCAGCATGGCCACCCATTACCCTGCAGACTGTGGACGGAGCCTGGTGAAGACGGTCTAGCAGCGACAACCGACGTTGGGAACACAGTACTCTCCCTGTTTGCAGCACTCCACTTTCTTAGGCAGGTACTCGCAGCGTTTGGTGTTGGCCGGGCAGGATTCTACAGTCTGACACACACACACACACACACACACACACACACACACACACACACACA
>JABMCL010003236.1:257500-285000 GCA_018857735.1 Alviniconcha marisindica
GAGAGAGAGAGACACACACAGACACACACACACACACACACACACACACTGACACAGTGACAGACGAACCTTGGCAGCATAGAAGCCCACCCGGTGGTAGGGCAGGGGGAAGAGATGGGTGGTCAGCCGTAACGTGTCCGGCCCGTACAGGTCAGCCACCTTCAGCACCGTGGGCAGTGCCACCTTGCTGTCCGGACAGATCAGGTCGATGTAGAAGTCCAGATGGACGGAGGCGTTGGCCGGTCCGGAGCCGTACACGAACCCCACCTCTCTCCTGGGAATGGGGACCTGACCGGCCACCACCGCCACTGCTGCCAGCAACACCGACACGCTGCACGACGACTTCATGGCTGTGGTGGTGGAGAAGTGGCCCCTGGCTCTGCGGGTTGTAGACGGCAGTGAGAGCCGTGCGGTAGTGGGAGGCGTGGTGTGCGTCACGAGACAGGCAGTCGGTGTTGTGTTGCATGTAGGTCTTGTTTGCTCAGTAAAGCCGAGAGGCATGTGACTGAACAGCACAGGCCCACGAACATCTGAAGAAAGACTGGCTACCAGTTAACTGCAGCTAAGGCAGTAAAGGTCACACACACACACACACACACACACACACACACACACACACACACACACACACACACACACACACACACACACACATATTGTGACCGTGTCTTTTCAGTGAATATATGCTTAGTCACGTAACACATAACTATAGACTACTACTGATACACTGGCTTTTCACTAGACCCCTGAAAGTGAGTTTCACTCCAGAGTTATCACTAATGATAACGCACCGGGCCGTCCAGCCCCCTTTGTCACCGTTACACTGGTAGAGTAGCACCTTTCTTCGTCATGGAAAACGTGCTCAGGCGTTGGAGCACACATATCTTGTCTCTGGCTGAAGGTCGAACAGCTGCCGACGTTAGATAACGGTGATGAACAAATGTCAACCACTCGTCGCCTCTTGTGAGTGAACAACGCGTACTGCCGCCAGTTCAAAGATTGCTGACGGACTATTGATGATGATGAAGTGATGCTTAATGTCCTCAGATGTCAGCTGACATATTAGGGACAAGTTGTGACCAATGCCAAAGCATGGTTCAATAATTCTTCACGTCCACGGAAACCAGAAGGCTCGTTAGGACGGACAGCCCAGGACGGCCACCTCGACTCTCACACAGCTCCTGAACTATGTCGGACTATTAGGTAGGTAGGTAGGTAGTGTTGCTTAATGTCCTCAGATGTCAGTTGACATATTAGGGACAAGCTGTGACCAATGCCGAAGCATGGTTCAATATAGCTTTACGTCCACGGAAACCAGAAGGCTCGTTAGGACGGACAGCTCAGGACGGCCACCTCGACTCTCACACAGCTCCTGAACTATGGGTACGTGTCGGACTATTTGATTTGAATAAGATTAAAAACAAATTTTTAAAGAGAAAAAATAAAGATGTTTGTTCGGCCCTTCTTCTGAGAGGCACAAGGGAGTTAATTCCGTGACGTCAAAGACATTTCACTTCATCTGAGAACAAGCTCAACAGCTGATAAACGTTTTGGACACAGGACTTCCTCGAAGATTTGGTAAATCTCCAAAGGTGTGACTGTTTAATTGCTTTCGTTTGAATGATGTCCCTAGCCTCACTTATCTGTCGTTCAAAATCGTTAATAAACTTAAAAACTGCTTTCTGTTATTGTTGTTGCTGTTGTTTTCTTTTTTCCCTCCCTCCGAGTCATATGCTGTTTAAGGGACATATAAATTGAAAATTCGATTTTTTAAATTTTATGTATGCTATTTTTATCAATCGTTCATTGTCTTGTCACATCATCACATTATTACCTAGACCTTTTTGTTTCGTGGTGCTTTACGTCCACAGAAACCGTAGGACTTATTAGGGACGGGGCAAGAATGGGATAGGGAATGAGAGCCCTGTCCACACAGCTCTTCAGCTCTATTTGGCCTTGAAAGAGAGCTCCTTTATAAAAATAAAATAAAACAACAACAGCAAACTAACTCTTGGGAGATGAGCGTAGGCACGCTACAGTAGGCCGTCTTTAGGTCGATGTGCGTTTGAAGAAACGAAGCACCCAGTGCACACCGCCTTGTCAGTTAGGTCACGTGTACAATCAGTGCATAGTCCTCAAAGGGTCTTCCTGTGACATTACTGTAAAAGCCACGGTGCGTCCCCTTTACAAAATGATTCTGTTATGGTGTCTGGCTTGAATTCCGAACGACAATGCTTTCTTTTGTATGTTAGGCCTACCTCAAAATGGACCGCGAATTGAATTAGCGGTACAGGTACAGGAACGGGGTTAATTTGAGAGGAGTTCGAGTTAGTACACACCACAGTCTACCGTGTCCATTGTATGGAGGCTGTAGACAGGCGGGGTCATGAGCGTGGCTGTGCCAAGTGTCTAGCCATGGACCTACATGTACGTCCTTGTGTCTAGCTCAGTGACTAGGCGAAAGTGGAGTAACCCCCACTGTGTCACGCTGATACTGCACGCACACATGACCGATGCAGTTATGTAATCCAATAATAACTGCAACATTCATACGCACGTATGGACCTCTCTCTCTCTCTCTCTCTCTCTCTCTCTCTCTCTCTCTCTCTCTCTCTCTCTCTCTCTCTCACACACACACACACACACACACACACACACACACACACGCACGCACACACGCACGCACGCACGCACGCACGCACGCACACACCAAACGATACCCACAGCTGTTCGTTAACATGGATGATCCAAACACATAAAAGGTTCAAAAGAATGCTTATTTATTATGACACAAACTGCAGATTTTCGGGGTAATCCCCTTTGTCAAGCTACAAAACGACACTTAACAATTAAACGGTTAAAAACGACGAGAAATTGGATGAGAAGAACTGATCTTTTTTGGTTGAGCTGTTGTTTTCCTGTCCAGTGCTAGGAAGAATGTTGGCATGCCACACATATATGACACAAACTGCAGATTTTCGGGGTAATCCCCTTTGTCAAGCTACAAAACGACACTTAACAATTAAACGGTTAAAAACGACGAGAAATTGGATGAGAAGAACTGATCTTTTTTGGTTGAGCTGTTGTTTTCCTGTCCAGTGCTAGGAAGAATGTTGGCATGCCACACATACAAACGGTTAAAAAGAACGCTAATTTTAAAGGGACTATACAAAACGTGCAAATATTTGGGGTAAGACCCATTCTTGAAAACCACAAAACGACAGTTAAACGAAGATAAATCAAAATAGCACACGTATCTTTTTAACCGTCTGTGCCTGCCTTTGCCAATCTGAGCTGTAACAGAGACGTAACCTTCGTGAGTTCTGCTTCTCTTGCTGTCCATGCAGCAGTCCCCAAGTCATGGACAGAACCGTAGCGTTTCCATTCAAGCAAATGGGTCTGCGTCTAGCTTCGTAAATGTGTGTGTGGGGGTGGGTGGGGGGGGGGGGGGTACGTGCGTGCGTGCGTGCGTGCATGCGTGCGTGCGTGTGTGTGTGTGTGTGTGTGTGTGTGTGTGTTCTCTCTCTCTCTCTCTCTCTCTCTCTCTCTCTCTCTCTCTCTCTCTCTCTCTCTCTCTCTCTCTCTCCTGATTGGCTGAAGTTGCGGGCATAGCAAGAAAAAACAACGCGTACCTGTTCCGGAAATGTTTCGTGAAACGCGTCTTGCAATACCTGCGGTGAAATAATCACATTAGTATACTATAATCGACGCTCGTGACTAAGGGGTTGATAGCACGAAGCGATTGGTGTACGTTATCAGTCGGTGGCTGAAAACCGGACAGTTGCTACAGAGTGTATAGTTAGGGGTACAGCTGCAACTGGAGCGCTTCAGTCGACAGCAAACAGCAAGCAAGCCGTGGCCCAGTCTTGAGTCTACCCACTTACACGGTTAGTACAACACGCACCCTGGTCACCGGTTACACATGCACCGAGTCACTGGTTACACATGCACCGGGTCACTGCTTACACATGCACCGGGTCACTGCTTATACATGCACCGGGTCACTGCTTACACATGCACCGAGTCACTGGTTACACATGCACCGGGTCACTGGATACACATACACCGGGTCACTGGTTACACATGCACCGAGTCACTGGTTACACATGCACCGGGTCACTGGTTACACATGCACCGGGTCACTGCTTACACATGCACCGGGTCACTGCTTACACATGCACCGGGTCACTGTTTACACATGCACCGGGTCACTGCTTACAAATGCACCTGGTCACTGGTTACGCATGCACCCTGGTCTTGGTTACACATGCCCTGGGTCACTGGTTACATATCTGGTCACCGGTTACACATGCACCTGGTCACTGGTTACTCATGTATCGGATCACTAGTTACATATGCACCCCGGTCTTGGTTACACACAGACCCTACAAATGATACTACGTCCCTCCCCCCTCTTGCAAACATGACACGAGTTAAATAGCAATGCGGAACAAGCTCATCTGATTTGTGTCACTCGGGCGGTTTTATGTCCAGTCAATATAGACTGCCAGCTAAACACTTTAGAGATTACCAATAGCGACCTTGTGCTAGCCCTGATATAATCGTAATGGTTGACTGGGCGTAAAAACACCAAATTACTTACTTACGTAGCGACCTTGTGCTGTTGGTGATGCGAACAAGCGTGAGAGCAAGTAAAAGTTTACAAAACCAACAGTAATCTGTCTCAGACTACAATACAAACACTAATCTGTCTCAGACTACAAAACCAACACTAATCGGTCTCAGACGACAATACCAACACTAATCGGTCTCAGACGACAATACCAACACTAATAGGTCTCGGACTACAAAACCAACACTAATCGGTCTCAGACGACAATACCAACACTAATCGGTCTCAGACGACAAAACCAACACTAATCGGTCTCAGACGACAATACCAACACTAATCTGTATCAGACGACAATACCAACACTAATCAGTCTCAGACGACAATGCCAATACTAATCAGTCTCAGACGACAATACCAACACTAATCGGTCTCAGACGACAAAACCAACACTAATCGGTCTCAGACGACAATACCAACACTAATCTGTATCAGACGACAATACCAACACTAATCAGTCTCAGACGACAATGCCAATACTAATCAGTCTCAGACGACAATACCAACACTAATCAGTCTCAGACGACAATACCAACACTAATCAGTCTCAGACGACAATACCAACACTAATCTGTCTCAGACGACAATACCAACACTAATCTGTCTCAGACGACAAAACCAACACTAATCTGTCTCAGACTCGCCACCCAGTGGGACACGCGGAACACCCAACGCCGTGGTCAGCACGTGTTGCACTGGCCATGAGCACGGCCATGCTGGGCGTTCTGCTGGCCGTCTGCCTGCCGCTGACCCTCGCCTCGGATGACGTCAACCCTCTGCAGGCCGTGGTACAACAGCTGACCCAGCAGCTGACGTCACTACAGGCCCGCATGACGCAGCATGACACCAAGATGGCTGCCATGGAGACGTTGGTGCAACAACAGGCCGGGACGATCAGGGACCTGAAGACGGCTGTCCACTCGCTGACCACTCAGATGGGTCAGTTTTCGTCAGTGGTGTGATGGATGAACGGACGGGTGATGAATGTACAGATCTGTGTTTCACATTAATGTGTGTGTGTGTGTGAGTGTGTGTGTGTGTGTGTGTGTGTGTGTGTGTGTGTGTGTGTGTGTGTGTGTGTGTGTGTGTGTGTGTGTGTGTGTGTGTGTGTGTGTGTGTGTGTGTGTGTGTGTGTGTGTGTGTGTGTGTGTGGTGTGTTGTGTGTGTGTGTGTGTTGTGTTGTGTGTGTTTTCTTGTGTGTGTTTTTCTCTGTGTTCTCTCTCTTCTCTCTCTCTCTCTCTCTCTCTCTTCTCTCTCTCTCTTCTCTCTCTCCTCTCTCTCTCTCTCTCTCTCTCTCTCTCTCTCCTCTCTCTCTCTCTCTCTCTCTCTCTCTCTCTCTCCTCTCCTCCCCCCCCCATCTCTAACTCCCTCTCTCCATATCTACCTAGAGAGACATTTTGTTTGACTAATATCTCACCTGTTCACTGCACCGAATTCTTTGTTTCTAAACCCAAAACTCCAACAGCACAGTCATGTACATCTTCTAGTTACAAAGCATACATTGAAGATCCTGTTAGCAATAACCCCGAATGTTGTACTGGCCTGCATGCAACTTCAAAAAAATAACAACACCAAAATAACAACAATAACAACAACAAAAACTGTATCCGATCTTTTACTTGAGAGACTGGCCTGTGTAACTTCAAATAAATAAATAAATAAAATAAATAAATCATTGGTGAAAAAGGTCAGCATTAAGCAGTTTCATACTTTCTTCAGTCAAAATGCATTCAGTCCAATAAATTATTCTTAGACTGGATATGAACATTCATCTGAAGCTGTGAGTGGTCAGCCATTTCAAGTCATAGTGTACATTAACATATTCTGCAACTTGATTTTAAATGGTCTGTTCATACCGAGTGTGCTGATATTTATTACGGTGGGGGAGCATTACTGTTTGATCATATCCTGAGTACATTATTTACCATAACATAATGCTTGCACGCACGCACGCACGCACGCACGCACGCACGCACGCACGCACGCACGCACGCACGCACACGCACCACACACACACACACACACACACACACACACACACTGAGTTTACTGGCAAGTGTCACAGTGTGGACCAGGTTGTTCTTCATCTTCCACAGCACGGGGAGTCTCGCCGTCCTTCGCCTCTGTTGGAGGGTGGGCCAGTTCAACCGGCTCATCACTGCGCTGGCCCTGGAAGTGTTGTGGTAGCGATTTAGGGTGAATCGCGCAGCCTTGTCTGTGTGGACTGAGTCATTCAGACTGAGAAAACAAGAAAACGTGTGAGTCCATACTGTAATTCAATCGAATTTAAAAATGCATAGCCTACCTATATTGTGGGACCATAATAAATTATGATACTATGAACTTCTTGCATTGTTTTTTGTTTGTTTTCCAGCTTCACAAACTCCACTCGTAGCATTCGACGTGCACTACTCGCATGACCCGCACAATGGGGTGGCTAATCATGACGTCATGAAGTTTGACGTCGTCGAGGCCAACGTCGGAAACGGCTACAATCCCCAGAACGGAATGTTTCAGGTAGGATCCAAAGCACCCTGCTGTCAAACGCCAGGCTGCGAATTATTACTGGCTAAGATTATTATCACGTGTTCAGTTTTAACGTTTCGGTTATTATTGGCTAAGATAATTATCACGTGTTCAGTTTTAACGTCTCGATTATTATTGGCTAAGATTATTATCACGTGTTCAGTTTTAACGTCCCGGTTTTTTATTGGCTAAGATTATTATCACGTGTTCAGTTTTAAGTCTCGGTTTTTGTTGGCTAAGATTATTATCACGTGTTCAGTTTTAAGTCTTGGTTTTATTGGCTAAGATTATTATCACGTGTTCAGTTTTAGCGTCTCGGCCACACATGTCTTTGGTTCAGTGTGCACAGATATGTAGTTCTGATGTCTTTTGGGTTCAGTGTGCACAGATCTGTAGCTTCGGTGTCTTTCGTTCAGTGAGCACAGCTCTGTAGTTTCGGTGTCTTTTGGGTTCAGTGTACACATATCTGTAGTTTCAGTGTCTTTTGCGATCTGTAATTTCGTGACGTGACAGTCATTAATTAACCCCGCCGGCTTATTCCCCTGGCCACTATCTCCCTGACCCATCCAAGATCCTACGGACTAAAAACATCCCCGCTTGGTCTCAAATGACACGGGAATGGGCCTAGTGCAAGCTCGCCAATAGACGTCGCTATCCTGTTACACCCAGTGCCCCCCACCTCCCCCTCCGCTACCCCCACCCTCACCTCGAGCGACAACACAACACGTGCGTGCGGTATGGGGAAGCTACTCTGGACAAAGCCGGAGAGGAAGCAGACGGCATTCGCAGCCGAAATTTAAAAACAAAACAAAAAAGAGAGAGCTAGTGTTTGGACATCCTGAATACCGTGGATACAGTGCATGTTCTTCGTCCGTAAGTAAAGGATTTTAATGAGTCACTGCAAATAATAACGAAACACTAGAATTCAAACTTTAGGGTAAGACTACTGTGGCAAAACTGACTCCAGCAAAGGGCGAACCATTTCAAGCTAAAGAATGTTTTTCCGTCAGCTTATTGAGGGTTCACTGTACATGGCCAAGTGATAGTCAAGCTGAGAGACCAAAGTGTTACACTGAGAGTAGTCAAGAGACGAAAGGGACCAAAGTGTTATATTGAGTCTAGGTCAAGAGACGAAAGGGACCAAAGTGTTATATTGAGTCTAGGTCAAGAGACGAAAGGGACCAAAGTGTTATATTGAGTCTAGGTCAAGAGACGAAAGGGACCAAAGTGTTATATTGAGTCTAGGTCAAGAGACGAAAGGGACCAAAGTGTTATATTGAGTCTAGGTCAAGAGACGAAAGGGACCAAAGTGTTATATTGAGTCTAGGTCAAGAGACGAAAGGGACCAAAGTGTTATATTGAGTCTAGGTCAAGATACGAAAGGGACCAAAGTGTTATATTGAGTCTAGGTCAAGAGACGAAAGGGATCAACGTGTTCTGTTAAGTCTAGGTCAAGAGACGAAAGGGACCAAAGTGTTCTATTAAGTCTAGGTCAAGAGACGAAAGGGACCAAAGTGTTCTGTTAAGTCTAGGTCAAGAGACGAAAGGAACCAAAGTGTTCTGTTAAGTCTAGGTCAAGAGACGGAAGGGACCAAAGTGTTCTGTTAAGTCTAGGTCAAGAAACGGAAGGGACCAAAGTGTTCTGTTAAGTCTAGGTCAAGAGACGGAAGGAACCAAAGTGTTCTGTTAAGTCTAGGTCAAGAGACGAAAGGGACCGAAGTGTTCTGTTAAGTCTAGGTCAAGAGACGAAAGGGACCGAAGTGTTCTGTTAAGTCTAGGTCAAGAGACGAAAGGGACCGAAGTGTTCTGTTAAGTCTAGGTCAAGAGACCAGAATGCTGGTATTAGGCGCAGGCTAAGAGACTAAAGTGTTGATAATAGATCAACACACAAGAGAGTTAATTAGGGCTCGAAATGTGGAACACAAGTACAACAACAAAGACCGGAGTCACCTACTTTGTTGATATTTGTTGATATTAAATCTAGACACTAAGAGACCATCGTGTTAATATTAGACCTAGGCCAAGGGACTATTAAGTCTCGGCTTAGAGACCAAAGTGTAGATATCTTAGTATAGTGAACAGTTGCCTTGTGAAGCGCTCAGAGCTCATCGAGATGAGCTCAACAAGTGTTCATATAATAAATAAAAAATAATGTAATTTTTGTTGGTGTTGATATGAAGAAAAAAAAGAAAAAAAAGGAAATAGAAAAAGGAAAAAGTAAAGGACACCAATAAAAATGTTAAAAGAAATTGACCTAGACTTTTAAAACAATGTGTGTGCGTGTATTTTACCATGTTTTGTATGAAAATGTTTTGTTTGTTTGTTTATATATAATTAATTTGCATCTGGGTATTTGCACGTTGAATGTTTTTCTTTAAGTTGTAAACCGCTGTGAGTCTCCAAAAGCGCTCTACAGATTCCCTCTTCTTCTTCTTCTTCTTCTTCTTCTTCTTCTTCTTCTTCTTCTTCTTCTTCTTCTTCTTCTTCTTCTTCTTCTTCTTCTTCTCCGGTACTAATGTTAAAAAAGCTGACAGTGCCGGCTCAAAGGCCCAGGTGTTGACACTGCAGGCCCCTGTGTCCGGTACCTACATGTTCTACGTCAAGGTGACCCCGAACCCTAAGGGTCACATCTACGTCTACCTGGTACGAGAAGGAACCAACATCGACTCGGCCAACGCCAACGACGACACTGCGAATGAGACGGGGGACACGGTGAAAATCGTGCAGGTAGGCTAACCGTACAGCCATCGTCCGCCATTCCAGCTTTCCTGATTTCTTTTGGAAACGTCTGTTGCATTGCCGAGTCCATTGATAGATAGATATGTGTTGTGAATATTGTACATGTGTGTGTGTGTGTGTGTGTGTGTGTGTGTGTGTGTGTGTGTGTGTGTGTGTGTGTGTGTGTGTGTGTGTGTGTGTGTGTGTGTGTGTGTGTGTGTGTGTGTAGGGAGGGGGCTGTGCATGTGCATGGGGGTGAGGGTGAGGGCTGCATGCATGTGCACTCGTGTATGTGACATGTATGTATTGGGGTGGGGGTGTGACCTGAGGGTGGGTGGGGGTGTGACCTGAGGGGTGGGTGGGGGTGCGGAGGGGTGAGGGGGTAACAACGACAAACCAGTCAACCTGACAGACAGTGTATTTTAATTCTAAATTTTTGTTCCACACAATGCTACGCTCATAATAACCAAGTGCAGACAACTGAATCAAAAGGTCTTGTTTGTCACTGAATTCTTTGACTTGTAGAACAATACACATCGAAACAAATGGTTGTTGTAGTGTAAGAGCTGTGTTGTGATTGCAGCTGTCGAAGGGAGACAGAGTGTGGCTGGTGAAGAATGCAGGAGTGAGCAGTGTTCGAGGCTGGGCCCACACCAAACTGGCCGGCTACCTGTTGAGGGCAGACTGACTGAGAAGGACGAGAGTCAAGTCCAATCGAGTCAAGCCTGTGGCCCGTTACAAAGCAGTTGTCAGTTCGTGATCAATACTAATGACGGTAGGAAACATTCTTAGCAGCATGTGTTAATGGCAGTAAATAAACATGATTTGATTTATTTGCACACAGTACCTCTTTACTCTATTAAATTATCCCTCAGTTTAAGTGCAAAAAAATATATAAACCTTGTTAAACATATTAAGCATTGTATCATCGTCGGAATCACTGCGTTATCTGCAATAGCGTGCTTTCTCAGCTAAGCCTCTGTACAAAGGCAAAGGGAACTTGCCTCTTAACTGACCGTAAACTGGGCATACGAAAAGCACATGGCATTCGTCTTCAATGGTGTCTACACAGAAAGGGCAGAGTCGTTGGTTCTCTGCTACTGAGAAGCGAAGCCTGTGGCCGTTTATACGCGAAACGCCCATACGAATGCGAGCTAGTGCAGTTTTTTACACTCTGCTTTGTGTGACTTAATTCCTGGTGTCTTTCACGCTCCAAAATATTCTTAAAGCAGCTGTACAGGTCAAAACGTTCAATTCTGACCAAATCAGAGAACCACCTTCGGCAGTAACAGTCTCTTAATCAGTTCTTAAATTCCGTCATGAACATCTTTTCGTTTCTCACGCAGCCATACATCCAGACATAACCAAACCATTGTAGCACAAGAAAAACTCGATCTGCGTCACCCAGTTCCCGCTCGCACAGTCTCTCTCCTGCATACCATACAACATTGCATATGCTTTTCTCGAGTTAGGGTTAGGTTAGGGTTAGGGTTTAAGCGGTTATTTGGTTCTGCAGACCTGTGATTGTGGCAGATAACAACAGAATATTTTTCCGCAAATTGCATAATATAAAGATCTCGATGTCATTTGGGGAAAACTGAGGACCGTGTTTTCCTCGCGAAATAATATTACTCGCCAGCTCCTTTCTGAACAGGGAGAACGGTGCTGGGCTCGTTAAGCTTCAATAATAATAATTAAACTGGACAGTTCTATGGAGCGTGATCCTTGCCAAATCTAGGACACAATGCGCCGTACAAAAGATGCATAAAAAAGTTTCAACACATACAATGGACAACCACGCAAGCATTGACATACAGCAATTTCAGTAAATAAACCAAAGTTGTCAGTAACTAAACATGACCCTAACCCTAACTCCGGAATCCTATCCCTAACCCTATCCCGAACCAACTACCCTAACTCCTAACCTAACCCTAAGCCAAACACCCTAACCTTAAGATAAACCCTAAGACTAACACAAACACTAACCACTTAAGCCTAACCTAACCCTAAACCTAACCTCTAACCCTAACCCTAACACTAACCACCTAACTCTAACCCTAAAGCCTAACCCTAACCCTTAAACCTAACCCTACCCACTAACTGTAACTCTAGCCTTACCCTAACCAACTAACATTAATCCTAACCCTAACCCCCAACCCTAATTCCCTAACCCTAACCCCCTAACACTAAGCCTAACCCCCTAACTTAACCTTAACGTCCTAACCCTAAACGTCATCCTAACGCTAACCCTAACCCTAACACTTAGCCGAAGCATAAACATAATCCCCTAATCCTAACCCTAAACCCTAACCCCCGAACACTAACCACCCAACCCTAACACTAACCCTAACCCTAACCCAAACCCGAACCCTAAACCGAACCCTAAACGAACCTGAACCCTAAACCGAACCCCTTGACCCTGCCCCTAATGCTAACCCCCTTCCTAACCATAACCCTACCCTAACCCGAACGCTCAGCCTAGCACTAACACTAACCACCTAAGCCTAAACCTAAGCCTAACCCTAATCTCTAACCCTCACCCCTAACTTTACACCTAACCAGAACCCGAACCCCTAACATAACCCCCAACCCTTGCCCTAACCTAACCCTAAGCCTAACCTTAACACTAACTACCTAACCGTAACCCTAACCCCCTCAACCTAACCCTAACCCCTAACCTTGACCCTAACCCGCTAACCATAACGCGGACCCTAACCCTAACCTTAACCCCTAACCGTAACCCCTTAACGCTAACCCTAACCACTAACCCTAACTCCCTAACCCTAACCACCTAACACTAACCTTAACCCCCTAACTCTAACTTCCTAACCCTAAACGTCATCCTAACGATAACCCTAACCCTTAACCTAACCCTAACACTAAACCAAAGCATAACCCTAACCACCTAACTCTACCACTAACCTAACCCCATAACCCTAACCCTAACCACCTAATCCACATGTTTGACTAATAATTGTCGAAGCCATGGCAACTGCTTCAAATCTGGTCACACACAAACACACACACACACACACACACACACACAACACACACACACACACACACACACACACACACACACACACACACACACACGCGCACGCACGCACGCACGCACGCACGCACGCACGCACGCACGCACGCACGCACACACACACGAACATGCACGTGCACGCACACACATACAACATACTCACGCACGCAAGCGCGCGCGCGCACACACACACACACACACACGCACACACGCCCACATACACGTACGTACGCACCCCACCCCACTCCCCACCACCACACGCACACACACACACAGACACCCGCACAACCGAGTATATTGACTATGCAAAACTTAAATTGCACTCAAACAGCGATCACCACTTGCACCTGACAGTTCAGAATCACTTCCTGTTGGTGACCTCGCGTTCGTCATGGGGTCAGGGGTGGACGAGTGAAAGAGAGAGAGAAAAATGTCCCAAACACGTGACAACGTCCACACTTACGTCAGTGGAGGCAGCTTCCATTCTCCTGGCGACGCGTGATGTCACCCCGCCACAGGGTACTGCACAGTACTTCCACGTGTCTTATCTTGGACGAGATCACAGCTATTTGGAAAACAGAGTCAAAAATGTAAGGAAACCAAGCGATTTATTCTTCGTTCGTCATATGCGACGTATACCAGCAAAGTGCGCAACAACTCCATTCTTTTAAACATTTACCGGAAATCGTAATTAAGTGTGTGTGTGTGTGTGTGTGTGTGTGTGTGTGTGTGTGTGTGTGTGTGTGTGTGTGTGTGTGTGTGTGTGTGTGTGTGTGGTGTGTGTGTGTGTGTGTGTGTGTGTGTGTGTGTGTGTGTGTGTGTGTGTGTGTGTGTGTGTGTGTGTGTGTGTGTGTGTGTGTGTGTGTGTGTGTGTGTGTGTGTGTGTGTGTGTGTGTGTGTGTGTGTGTGTGTTAGTTGCATGCGTGCGTGCGTGTGTGTGTGTTGTGTGTGTGTGTGTGTGTGTGTGTGTGTGTGTGTGTGTGTGTGTGTGTGTGTGTGTGTGTGTGTGTGTGTGTGTGTGTGGTGTGTGTGTGTGTGGTGTGTGTTGTGTGTTGTTGTGTGTGTGTGTGTGTGTGTGTGTGTGTGTGTGTGTGTGTGTGTGTGTGTGTGTTGGTGAGAGAGAGAGAGAGAGAGAGAGAGAGAGAGAGAGAGAGAGAGAGAAGAGAGAGAGAGAGAGAGAGAGAGAGAGAGAGAGAGAGAGAGAGAGAGAGAGAGAGAGAGAGAGGTGGTAGATAAAATAAATTTACGTAAGGTAAGTTTTGTGTAATCAGTGTATTGAGTAGCGACTTGTCCAAACCACACATGTGTAACTGAGGGAAGTCGGTGATAGGGAAGTGGATCACCGACTGACCCATCTAGCACATTCGGCGACCGTAGTCAGCGGTCAGAGAGCGAGGCATTCCTACTTTACAGTCAGCAGATGTACTCAGTGGCCAGAGAGCGAGTCTGTCCTACTGGACAATCAGCAGATGTACTCAGTGGCCAGAGAGCGAGTCTGTCCTACTTTACAGTCAGCAGATGTACTCAGTGGCCAGAGAGCGAGTCTGTCCTACTTTACAGTCAGCAGATGTACTCAGTGGCCAGAGAGCGAGTCTGTCCTACTATATAGTCAGCAGATGTACTCAGTGGCCAGAGAGCGAGTCTGTCCTACTATATAGTCAGCAGATGTACTCAGTGGCCAGAGAGCGAGTCTGTCCTACTATATAGTCAGCAGATGTACTCAGTGGCCAGAGAGCGAGTCTGTCCTACTATATAGTCAGCAGATGTACTCAGTGGCCAGAAAGTGAGTCTGTCCTACTGTACAATCAACCTATGTACTCAGTGGCCAGAGAGTGAGTCTTTCCTACTGTAGTCAGCAGTGTATTCAGCAGTTAGTGAATCAATCACTGTAGTCAGCAGTGTAGTCAGCGGTCAGTGAATCAATCACTGTAGTCAGCAGTGTAGTCAGCGGTCAGTGAATCAGTCGCTAGAGTCAGCAGTGTAGACAGCGGTCAGTGAATCAATCACTGTAGTCAGCAGTGTAGTCAGCGGTCAGCGAGTCAGCCACCGTTGCAGTCAGCAGACGTACTCAGTGGTCACGGCCACTTTGGTCAGCGGTCAGCGAGTCAGTCACTGTAGTCAGCAGTGTAGACAGCGGTCAGCGAGTCAATCACTGGAGTCAGCAGTGTAGACAGCGGTCAGCGAGTCAGTCACTGGAGTCAGCAGTGTAGACAGCGGTCAGCGAGTCAGTCACTGTAGTCAGCAGTGTAGACAGCGGTCAGCGAGTCAGCCACCGTGGCCGTGAGTACGCAGACGTACTCAGTGGTCACGGCCACTTTGGTTGCTGTACTCATGTCAGCGTTTCGGCCTTCAGCTGGAACTCGTCACGACGCCTGGTGTCAACTGTGCTGCACTCTTATTATCACCGTCTGCTTTCTTCCCTTCAGTACTGTAAATGAGGCACACATTTTGTTTACCTCAAAAGTAAACAATCGCTCACACTCGCACATACGCGCATGTGCGCACTCGCGCACACACAAACAAACACACACACACACACACACACACACACACACACTCGCGCGCACCACACACAACACAACACACACAACACACACACACACACACACACACACACACACACACACACACACACACACACCACACACACACACACACACACACACACACACACACACACACACACACACACACAACACAACACACACACACACACACACACACACACACACACACACACACACACACACACACACACACACACACACACACAACACACCACACACACACACACCACACACACCACACACACACACACACACACACACAACACACACACACACACACACACACACACACACACACACACACACACACACACACACACACACACACACACACACACACACCACACACACACACACACACACACACCACACACACTACACACACACACACACACAACACACACACACACGCACGCGCGCGCGCACACACACACACATACCAGCATCACACCCGCACACAAACACACACACACACACAACACACACGCAGCTATGCACGCACCACACACAAACACACACACACAACACACACACACACACACACACCACACCCACACACACCACACACACCACACACACACACCACACACACACAACACACCACACACACACACACACACACACACACACACACACACACACACACACACACAACACACACACACACACCACACACACACACACACACACACACACACACACACACACACACACACACACACACACACACACACACACACACACACACACACACACACACACACACACACACACACACACACACACACACACACACACACACACAACACACACACACACACACACACACACACACACACACACACACACACACACACACACACACACACACACACACACACACACACACACACACAACGTGACACATACAGTGAGCCAAAACAATACTTAGAGCCTGAATCCAGCTTTCAGTCTGTCTAACATCATAAATAGTCCACAGGACTTGTCAGACACTGACAACGTACAGAGAAACACCCTGGTTAATAAGCTTACTCACAGGACACCACGGGATGCAGCTGACGCTTACGGTACGCGGTCTTCTAGAGATTGCACTAAACAATTTCCATTTACGTTTTTAAAAGACGAGATTTGAGACCAGATTTGTGGGTGCTAAGAGATGACCAAAGCCTCGTGGTTTCCACCGTAGTAAGTAAGTAATTTGGTGTTTTACGCCCAGTCAACCAGTGTAGTTATATCAGGGTGATGTTTCCACCGGAGTAAGTAAGTAAGTTGGTGTTTTACGCCCAGTCAACCAGTGTGGTTATATCAGGGCGATGTTTCCACCGGAGGTCACTGCTCATCGACAGGGATGGAAAAGAACGAGATGTGCACGTCGGATTCCTCTCGGATTCCTCTCAACAATTTTATTACGTGTTATGAAAAATTTGAAATTTGTTCAGTTTATTTTCAAATCGTAAATCATTGAGTCTGTTTCAATTCCATGTGCATGCAAGACACTGACACACTCACTACACACTTCCAGTACCCAGCTCCTCTTCTCTCACTCCGCCCACTGACCGAAACTGGAAGGTTCCCCTCACCGCCCGGTCTGTGAACCTGTCTGCAGACGGGTATGGCGGCTTACTAAAGTCAAAAGACAAAATTACTAATTATCTGCACATAATTACTAATTGTGTCTCCACGTAATTGTAATTATGTACCTTTGACGCAAGTAAGCCGTAGGAAGTGGCACGGAAGGCTCATAATTACCGTTATGTGTACATAATTAGTCAGTTTGACCTTTTGACGCATTTAAGCCTTGGAAACAAGCATCGAAAGACGTTGAGATAATTAGTAATTACGTTCAGATAGTTAGTAATTATGTTGAAATAACCCATCGGCGACAGCCATTGCTACAAAGAAAAAGGAAAGTGCTAAAAAGCCCGCACATGCGCACTCACGTCCTTTAAACATAATTAGGCTAATAATTATGTGAACATAATTGTAACTATGTTCTTCTGACGCAAGTAAGCCGTAGAAAGCAGCACGAAAGGCACACAGTTACTACTCTGTGCACATAATTACTAATCATGTTAAAACAATGACTATTTCCTTTCGACGCAAGTAAGCCGTTACTTGTGAGTCAAAAGACAGCATTAGTACTTGTGTGCAGACAATTAGTAACTATGAGCACTTGATCGTAAAGATGTGCACATAATTGTAATTATGTGCAGATAGTTAGTAATTGTGTCTTTTGACGCTAGCAAGCCTCCATAGACGGGAGCTGGGCTTATCTATAGCCTGGCGTCGTCAGTGGACGGTCCACGGCAACGCCTGTCTATTACACTTCGGGCTTTGGTCCACAGGGAATCCGGCACGTCTCCGTCCAGAGGTACCGACACGCCCCTCCATGCTCCTGTAGCGGACACCGACTGGGATCGGTCTCAGAGCTGGGAGAGACTTCTGCAGCAGGAGTTACAGGTCTGCGCACGAACAGCCGTCACCCAACATGGGGTGCGCTACAGCAGTGGTATTGCCGCTTCTTGCAGCACTGGCTCGTCCGCAGCCCGCGCTGTGCTCTGACAACACAACGGATTCTCTGCAGGCCACCATTGCCGAGCAGTCGCAGAAGCTGACGCAGCTGGAGACGGTCATCATGAAGCAGGCCGGCAAGCTGACCAAGGCTGACGCCATGCTGGAGAGGCTGGCGGCCGCTGTGGACAGTCTGCAGACGCAGCTACAGACAGGCGTCAGTCAAGGAGGTATCGCCGTGTCCTACAGAAAGTACAGGGCCTCGGGAACATGTTGTTGTTGAGTTTTTGTTTAATGTCCTCAGATGCTAAAAGCATATTAGGGACAATCTATAAAGTCAGCTTGACTTGGATATATCATAGTTAGATCATGGGGGAGACGGGGGGGATGGGGAGCGAAGAAAGCTTGGTCCACTTGCGAATCAATATTCGGATCGGGATATGAGGTCGCTGGAACAAAGGGGGAATGAGGGGTGAGGGGAGAGATGAGATGTGTCCACCTGCGGATCAATACTGGGGTCAGGGTGCTGGGTCGTCTTGGCTGTACTGGGGCATTCACTCGTAGACTCGGGAACACCAAGGGACTCAGTTTATAAGGCGAGGGACACCGACTGTTTATGCTGAACATCTAGGGCTTTGGTAACATCAAGGGACACTGTTCATCTTGTACATATAGGACCTCAGCAACAGCAAGGGACATTGACTGTTTATGTTGTAATTACAGGGCCTCGGTAACACAAAGGGACACTGTTTATGTTGTACATATAGGGCCTCCATAACACCAAGCAACACCGACTGTTTATGTTGTACATATAGGGCCTCGGTAACACCAAGGGACATTGTTTATGTATATAATTATATGGCTTCGGTAACACCAAGGGACACTGTTTATGTATATAATTATATGGCTTCGGTAACACCAAGGGACACTGGTTATGTGTATAATTATATGGCTTCGGTAACACCAAGGGACACTGTTTATGTTGTACGTTTAGGGCCTCGGTAACACCAAGGGAGACCGATGATGATGATGATGATGATGTTGATCGCTTTTATATAGCGCTATTCCCCTCTCTCGAGCAGACTCACTGCGCTCGCATGTGATTCTGCGTGAGTGACTAGCTTTTTATAGCGCGTTTTTGAATATCCCCGAAGTGGTGTATTTACAGCTGGTGCCACATGAAACTGCTGCCGTTCTGCGCGTTATGTGTACACCATACAACCATGCACCATGTCACTTCGTGTGTGTGTGGCTTCGGTAACACCAAGGGACACTGTTTATGTTGACGTTTAGGGCCTCGGTAACACCAAGGGACACTGTTTATGTTGTACATATAGGGCCTCGGTAACACCAAGGGACACCGACTGTTTATGTTGTACATGTATATAGGGCCTCGGTAACACCAAGGGACACTGTTTATGTTGACGTATAGGGCCTCGGTAACACCAAGGGACACTGTTTATGTTGACGTTTAGGGCCTGGGTAACACCAAGGGACAGCGACTGTTTATATAGGGCCTGGGTAACACCAGGGGCCACTTTATGTTTGACACACTCCATACCAGCCCGTACTCACTACCGCGTCAGGCCAACAGCAAAGCAGGCAGTTGTGTGGCACAAAGGAAGACGTCCGGCAACACGCGGTTCCTAAGTCGTAGTGTCCCGGCTCTCCAACACGCAGTGAGGTACATTTCTAATTGGGAGCGGGAATAGCTCAGTGGTAGAGCGCCGGACTCGTGATCGAAAGGTCTCGGGTTCGAGTCCCGGCCGGAGTTGCGGGAGAATTTTTGTCCAGGGTCAGCTTTCTATGCTGACTCTTACTTCGGTATCCGTTCCACCCCCGTGTTACCGCAGACAAGTGGCACCAGCCATCAACAACCAAAGAACGCTGTAAGTGCACTACTTCGGTGGATATTCAACACGCGCTATTAAAAGTCACTCATTCAGAATCATATGAGACAAGAGCGCAGTGAGTCTGCTCGAGAGCAGATAACAGCGTTATATATAAAAGTGATCAATAATAATTCTACAGTGCTCTTACTAAACAGAAGAGTCTACTGATTTATAACACAGTATACATAACTGCGTACGCTAAAATGGCCTACAGTTCCTGAGCAGAAGACGTAAGATGTACACTTCAGAAGAAATACAAATGGGATTATTCACGACTAAAGGACCACTTACCTGGGTGGACACAGTGAGAGTCTCTTCGTCCAGTGATGACCGTGGACAACATAATCCGTCGTTCGCCGGTCACGTTGTACCTTTAAAGCATGCAGCAGGTGTACAGTTTTTCCCAAACGCTTTGTGAACAACAAAATCATGAAGAAAAGCTGGACCAAACATAAGGAGTTGTGACCCCCCCCCCCCCCCCCCCAAAAAAAAAAAAAGAAAGAAGGGAACGGGGGGGGGGGGTCAAGCGTTTCTATAATCATAATATACAAATAATCATAATCATAATCATAATCATTTAAAGCTATTAAGTTTGTTTAAAATATATAGATGTTTCAATTTGTTGAATGCAATAATTATGTCCAGATGTTTATCTGTATACTAGATTAGACAGGACCACCTTATACTTCTTCTTCTTCTTCTTCTCTCTCTCTCTCCTCTCCTCTCTCTCGTCTCTCTCTCTCGTCTCTCTCTCTCTCTCTCTCTCTCTCTCATCTCTCTCTCTCATCTCTCTCTCTCTCCACGCTACCATCACACACACACACACACACACACACACACACACACACACACACACCACACCACACACAAACACACACACACACACAACACACACAACACCACACACGCCTCTCTCTCTCTCTCTCTCTCCTCATCTCTCTCTCTCTCTCTCTCTCTCTCTCTCTCTCTCTCTCTCTCTCTGCAGAATTTTTCCCTGTCTCTTTGACAACATGACCGTGCACGTTATCATTGCTTGCACGTGGATGCTGTCTGAGAGCCCTTACAGTTTTCAGTCATCCTCGTCATTATCCCCACTGTAAAGACACCTCTGCCAGTGAACGACTGCATTGTGATGAGGATGAAACGTTTGCCTCTCGCCAGTGCCTGCTCTGTCGCCGCTGGTGGCATTTGACGTTCAGTACAGCAACGATCCACACCACAACCTTCAGGACGATGACGTCATGGTCTTTGACAACGTCGTCACTAACATCGGGAACGGATACAACGCCCGAAACGGAACATTTCAGGTACCAGTGTTTTCATTCATCAGATATTAGATCAGTTCGGGAGTGACAGTAATGTTCAATACAGGTGCTTAATAAAATGAATAAAGGGACCGTACATCACGTGCAAAATACGTACCGAAATACGTACATCACGTGCAATACGTACATCACGTGCACTGATGTGTGTCGCTACTCCGTGGCTGTTGCAGCCCTTTGCTCGGGTAAAGGACGAGTCTACTGCTAGTCAATGTTAAAATAAAAAAAAAAAAGGAAGGGGCGGGGAAAGCAATTTGAAAAGAAGAAGAAGAAATGATTCCTCAGAGAACGCCTGGTGATTGGTTTTACGATTCAATTTTTTATCGCAGGATCAATCCTATGTAGCTCAGCGATGATCACACACACACACACACACACACACACACACACACACACACACACACACACACACACACACACACACACACACACACAGCAGCACGCACACCACACACACACACACACACACACCACACACACGCACACACACACACACACGCACACGTCACCACACACACACACACACACCACACGACACACCACCACCACACACCACGACATCACACACAGCATGCATTGAGAATGGAGAGGGAGAAGTGAGGAGATACAACAGAGTACACATATAGATATGATATATATATATATATATATGATGAGAAGATGATATAGCAGTAGAGTAGTGAGAGTAGAGAGAGAGAGATGAGATAATGGGTGTGAATACAAAATAATGATATATGTGTGATGATTTATGATGTATAGTAATTGTGTGTTGGTGTGTGTGTGTGTGTTGTGTGTGTGTGGTAATGTGTTTGTGTGTGTGTGTGTGTTGTGTGTGTGTGTGTGTGTGTGTGTTGTGTTGTGTTGTGTGTGTTGTTGTGTGTGTGTGTGTGTGAGTTGTATGTGTGCGTGGGTGTGTGTGTGTGTGTGTGTGTGTGTGTGTGTGTGTGTGTGTGTGTGTGTGTGTGTGTGTGTGTAAAGTGTGATGTGTGCGTGCGGTGTGTGTGTGTGTGTGTGTGTGTGTGTGTGTGTGTGTGTGTGTGTGTGTGTGTGTGTGTGTGTGGCGTGTGTAAACAGAGTGCGTGGTACGTGAGTGTGTGTGTGGTGTGGGGTGTGTGGTGGTGTTTTGTGTGTGTGTGTGGTGTGTGGTGTGTGTGTGTGCGTGTGTGTGTGTGTTGTGTGTTGTGTGTGTGCGTGCGTTCGTGGTGTGTGTGTGTGTGTGTGTGTTGTGTGTGTGTGTGTGTTTTGTTTTGTGTGTTGTGTGTGTGTGTGTGTGTGTGTGTGTGTGTGTGTGTGTGTGTGTGTGTGTGTGTGTGTGTTTTTGTGTAATCGAGTGCGTGCATGCATGCGTGCGTTAGCAGGAGATTTTTTTCTCTCCAGATATAGCAATATCCCTGTCTTTTCATGTGTAAAGTACTGTACTCTAGAATAAGTCACAAAATACCAAAGATAAAAGCCGCGCTTGACTTTAGGATTTTTTGTTGTTGTTTTGCTCGTTTCTTTGTTTCTTTAAATAGTTGCAGTCGCAGACCGTCGGGAGCAGTTTATGATTGTTGAATAACAATAATACCCTGACAGTTTGTGTAATTTTTCCCCCACCCAATTTTGATCACTGTTATGATTTCTGCGTTCAGTCGGGAGACCGAAGTCTCACAGTGTAAATTCCATGGGAAACAATTCTGCCCGGTACAAAGGTTCGTTCGGACACAGTTTGCTCCCTGTCATTGCTGCTACATGCGATTATATTCCTTCTGTCCCTGTCTCTGTCTGTGTCACTGCTGTCTGTCTGTCTGTCTGTCTGTCTGTCTCTCTTCTCCTTTTTTTTTTTCTTCTCTTCTCTATGGATTTGGTTTTCGGGATCGACCTATGGCTGTTTTTAATTTGTGACTTTGGCAGCCACATTACGCTTCGTTTGCGTATTTCCGATGTCTCAGACAATGGCATGGGCTATGGGTATTCTGCACGACGCTGCTTGGGTATTCTTCACGACTGCTGCTATGGCGATTATTCCTACTGCTGCTATGTCCTTCTTCACTCTCTGCTATGGGATTCTTCACGACTGCTGCTATGCTGCTTCTTCACGACTCTCTATGGATTTTTTTTTAGTACACTCTGTTTTTCGGATACGACTGCTATGGGTATTCTTCACGACTTTACTCTAAACTGATGTGGTATTCTTCACGACTGCTGCTATGGGTATTCTTCACGACTACTGCTATGTACATTATTCACGACTTTTTTTTTTTTTTTTTTTTTTTTTTTTTTTTTTTTTTTCACGACTGAAGAAGCACTTACTTTGATGGACACAGTGAGCTTCATTTCATCCAGTTATGTCTGAAATTCCCACATTACGTCTTCGTTTGCAGTATTTTCGTGTGTCCAGACAATGGCATCGCTGCCAGCACTTGGGATTTTTAACGTGCGCACACATGTTGATGCATGTGACTGCACACGGTGGCTATACGAACAGCGTAAGAGAGTCTACACTGAAGGCTGACTGTTGGAGAAAAGCCCCTTGTCGCACTGGGGAGTGGAACCAGTGTTCGCAGCGCGCCGGACCCGTCGTTCATTCCACTGATTGGTTAAAGCACCCCTGCCCCGCATTCTGATGTTTATCATTATTACGTTTTTCTCTTCTTTGTCCTAATATCTACCTTCCCGGTCCATTCACCACAATCGTTCCCAACTGAATACTCTCCCTACTTTTGAACTGCCTTCGTTTTGGCTAATAGCCAAATTTAATCTGTCAGTTTTTAATGAAAATTATACCAGTCATTAACTGAGTGTGCGCATGCGTCAAGACGTCTGTTGAGGATGATAGCTTTCTAAGGGAGGGTTGTGGATGTGTGAACCTAATGATTTTTATTTAAGAGTTTTTTACGTTTTGGACAGAGAAAGCATTATTCCAGGAAATTTTGGGTTTGCTATTAGTGTATGCAGATTGAGAGAAAGGGGCGTATGTCTAGAGTGTGTATGTGCGTGTGTTTCATGACTTAGAATTATTAAGATATGTTCTTCGTTGTGCGATCGAACGACAGCTTTAATTTCCCGCAGGGATGAATAATGTATATTGTTATTGTTAGCCTTTCCTGTTATTATCCTGGCCACAATAGCCAGAGGCGGCTCTGTGGTTAGCGCTCTATCGTGGGGATTGCATCACTTGACCAACGCCATGGCAGGCTCCAGACTAAGGCGCCGCAGTTCCCGACGGGGATTACGCCTGACTGAGCCAGCAAGCGGAATCTCCGGTGCTGTCAAGTGGCCTCAGGCCCAACCGTCTGTCTCCGTAGCGTCATCGGGTGTCGCGCTCATCCTCATCCATCACTGCATGGCAGAACTGAGTGTCTCAGGCCGGGGGTGGGGGTGGGGGTGGGGGTGGGGGGGCTCCGTGCCCAGCCCGCAGCGTGTGCTAACTGTGGCCCGGCCCTGACCCCCCGGCCTTGCCCGGGGCAGTTCCGACTGGGAGCACACGATTGCTAGAATCCCGACTGGTCCAATATCGATTGGCGGAATCTCGATTGCCGTTGGAATAGTCTCCCCTCCCGACTGAAACGTCTCGTTTCGTATAAAAATCGCTGCGATGGCTTACGGTGACTTTAAACGGTTCATTGAAGTGCGGCGTGCAAGTGACAACAGTGCCCGCAGTCGTTGACTGACATGAATAATACCATGACAGTTTGTGTAACTTTTCCCCAGCCAGTTTTGATCACTGTTATGATGTCTGCGCAAAACAAATATTGCTACCAGTTTTATTCATACGGTTTTTTGGGGCCACGTTCAGTGAGCCAGTTTCTGCCAAATGAAACAACTGAATTTAGCCACCAAAGGACACTGCATTACACATCGACGTATTCTGTCTGTATTATGTAGCAAAGGGTTCAGAAAGGGCCTGTCAGGTCAGTCAAGACTATTCACAAGTTTCCTGACCGGCCATGACACTGAATAAAGAAATCCCTTGAACAGTGAGTTGGACGAGACTTCCGGTTTTATGAGTGATACATCCGTGGAAATAGTCAAGCGAGAAAGCGTGAAATAACGCAGTTCAACATCGCTAAATTCAAACCAACCAAGGCCAAAAGTGGGTTGGACGAGCCTTCCGGTTTTATGACACATCCGTGGAAACAGTCATGGGAGAAAGCCTGGAACAACGCAATTCAACACCGCTAAATTGAAACGGCAACCAAGGCCAAACATGGTAGCGCCCATGTAGCGAGACAGATACGCTGCGGCACGTATTTTGTGTGTATGGTGTGTGTGTGTGAAGTTGTGAATTAGTGGGAAGAAGTTGCAGCAACACTATAAATACTTCTTCTTCAATGTTGCTTTACGTCCACAGAGACCGTAGGGACTATCAGGGACAATGAGCCCAGGACGGCCACAGAGACCGTAGGGACTATCAGGGACAAGGAGCCCAGGACGGCCACAGAGACCGTAGGGACTATCAGGGACAAGGAGCCCAGGACGTCCACAGAGACCGTAGGGACTATCAGGGACAAGGAGCCCAGGACGTCAACAGAGACCGTAGGGACTATCAGGGACAAGGAGCCCAGGACGTCAACAGAGACCGTAGGGACTATCAGGGACAAGGAGCCCAGGACGTCCACAGAGACCGTAGGGACTATCAGGGACAAGGAGCCCAGGACGTCCACAGAGACCGTAGGGACTATCAGGGACAAGGAGCCCAGGACGTCCACAGAGACCGTAGGGACTATCAGGGACAAGGAGCCCAGGACGTCCACATACAGCTTCTGGGCTGTGATTACTAGTAGACACACGTTGGCAGGCAAAGGGTCAAAGGAAGGGCTGTGTCTGACTGAGAGGTGGCTACGCATGCAGACATGTAGCGGGGAGAGGTTTGAGGAAGCGTTGCATGATAAGAGCGGCGGTCTCTCAGCTGGGTTCCGCTGCGCTGCACTTTGTGATGGAAAACATGTTTAGTCTCTCCTCCTGTTGCATTTGGCACGGGTTACATTTAACCACGGGGATCACCAGTTAATGTTCAGAACGCATTTTCATATCTTCTGATCTCATCTATTTCACCTGATTTGTTTCTTTTGTTTGATCTTATTTCATTCTAACATACGCCTTTTTATTCTAGCTTTTAATTTAGTTTACATATGTGCGTGTTCATAGATTTATCTTGAAGTTCATTTGATTTTGTTCTGTTACCGTTTTGCTGTGTTTTTCTTGGTGTTCCCCGGGCGGAAGGAATACGGCGGATAAAGCAGTGAATGTGTCCTCCTCTGCAGACAGCCCTAGCTCCATCGCAGACTCTCTTGTACTGCCAGGAATATTTGTACTTTAGTTTCTGCTTTTCTCGTTCATTCAACTCCACCGGCAGTCCCCCCCCCCCCCCCCCCAACCCCCGTCCCCCCTCAGAGAGAGAGAGAGCAAACGTGAACAACGAGTCAGACTTTGACATGTGATTGGATGACACGAGATTAGATGACTTGTGATTGGATGACGTGTGATTTGATGACAGGATTTTGTGATTGGGTGGCTGGTGAATGGATGACATGACTGATGATTGGATGGCTGGTGATGGATGAATGGTGATTGGATGACTGGCTGGTGAATGAATGGCTGGTGACTGGATGACATGACTGGTGAATGGCTGGCTGATGATGGATGACTGGTGATTGGATGGCTGGCTGGTGATTGGATGACTGGCTGGTGAACGGCTGTTGAATGGATGACTGGTGAATGGCTAGTTGGAGAATGGACGACTGCTGAATGGATGATGTGGATTTTCGCCCTCATATGACCTTGGCGGTGGACTAAGTGTTGACAATCAAGCCTGAATCGTCCGTCTTTCTCCATGCTCTTCGTTGGTGCCGGGTAGCCCCAACTGACTGCCAGGCTATGTGCTGGTGTCGCAGGCCCCTGTGTCCGGTGTGTACGTCTTCCATATAAAGGTCACGCCAAGCCCCGCGGGTCACATCTACGTCTATCTGGTGGCTGACGGGCGCCACATTGACTCCGCCAACTCCAACGACGTCAACAACAGCGAGACCGGCGTGTCTCTCAAGATTGTACAGGTAACCCTTTCCCGCTGAGTCACACTACAACTTCGTTATCATCGTCGTCCACGTCAGAGTGACGTTGCTGTTACTGTCGTCGTCAGTGGTCGCTGTGTCACGTCAGCGTGATCACATGATTGTTGTTAATGTTTTGATCATGGTCGTCGTCATCATCTGCATCTGCATCAATCATCATCGTCATAAGCGACTTAGCCGTAGATTGTCTCGCTTGGTAGCGTTGGGCACATTTTAGTCTTTGGAACAAGGCTTAGGTCAGCTGTGA
>JABMCL010003236.1:290000-345000 GCA_018857735.1 Alviniconcha marisindica
AGTAATACATAGCACTTCTATTGGGCAGTTCAGTGAAGCTGGTTTGCACAAGTGAATACCCTTTGTAATCTTTCACGCCAGAAGTCGCGAGAGGTTGCAGTGTCACTTCTGGGCCGATTTCTGAGTAGGCGTTGCTTCACGTGTGTATAACAATGGAAGTTGAACCAAGAATTGCGAAGCAGTACAAATGCCACCACTGTTGCAGTTGCAAAAATTACTGGGGAAAAGGGATGGACTTTGGAGGGTGGAAAAAAAAGTGTCTTTGTGTCATTTTTTTGCTGACCAGAAGATGGTGAGCTCATGGAAAAAATGCATTTTGGGGCATCCTATATTACGAGCAACAAGTTATTGCTTGTTTCCAGACACATTCTGACTATGGGCCTCAAAAAATGTCTTTAAAGTTAGCAGTGTAAAATTCACAAATTCACTGTCACTGCCTTCCATTGTGAAGAAAGTACACACCAAAAGTAAAGGCAGTCAAGGGACTTAAGCAATACCGGGAAAAAGTCAAGGGAGTTAACAACCCCGCCTGAACTGCCCAATAGCACAGTGTCCACAACATGACTTAGCTCAATGCGCTTTACACAAAAAAAGTATGTACATATTTATACTTACAGGACATCAGTAATCATATAAACACCACCTCCTCAACATCAACACATCCACTCACAATAGTCAAACTGCTGAAAAGGTGTTTTACATTGAACCAAGAGAGAAGCGTTCTTTAAAAAGATGTGTTCAGATTTTTCTTGAAAGAGGAGAGAGATGGAGAGCTGCTGACATTTGTAGGAGGAGAGTGCCAGATTTTACTTTTTTAGCTACTTGAAACACATAAATTTGCATCAGTTGGTAATTGTGAGAACTCACTGACTTTTCATTTTAAAATGAAGTTAGCTGTAATCACCAAGTCCCATAATGTCGCACTTGTACATATTTTTTCTTTAGGCCAATTAGGGTTTAAAGATTTTGTTGACAATAAATGAATATTGTCACTTATTGTAATGTCCCTACTGCTAGCAAGTGTAATCTGATTTTTTTCTTTTACTTTTGATGACAAGTAATGAAGTATTTGACCTGTTTCATCTCTTGAGTCTCTCTGCAGAAAACCACCCAATCCTTCATGACAAAACAGACCCCCCAAACTTCTGGTTTTAACATCTGGGTACTTGCAAGTGTGGATGGATGGGTGTAATTGTAAAGGGAAAAGAAATATCTGCAAGAGATTCACTGACCATATGGCAGAGCATGCACCATGACACTTGACAGTGAATTTGACTATGATAATGATTCATGGATTATTTTAACCTTGAACAGTTTAAGTGGCTAACTGTTTGACTTGTATTGCACTCTGTGTGTGTATGTGTGTGCGTGTGTGTGTGTTCAGAAATGTACATGTTTTGAGTGCCAATATGTTTGTGCAGGTGTATGTGTGTCAGTGTGTAATTGTAACTTCAATGTAAGGCGCTGAAGAGGTTGTAAGAAAGACAGAGATAATTTTGCGTATCAGTTTAACTTTAAGTGCAGCTTCTTTTTCAGCCGATGTGTCAGTAACATTTCTGCGCAGTGTGCAGGTGTATGTGTGTCACTGTCAGTGTGTGACTCACTAACTGTAACTTCAGTGTAAGGAGCTGAAGAGGTTGTAAGACTAAGAGAGGTAAAGACAGAGATAATTTTGCGTATCAGTTTAACTCAGTTAAAGTTTAAGTACAGCTTCTTTTTCAGCCAATGTGTTAGTAACATTTCTTTTCATTTTTATGCATTGTATGAACTATAACTGTCAACAGCTGTCGCAGATGACCACATGAAAGAGTCATTCCCGCTCACGAAACAGAACTATATGCAAATTCATTCATTCTGTCAACTACCCAACTGTGGAACACATTACCTCAGACTATACAAACAAATCCTTCAATTAGCCTGCTGAAAAAATATTTGTCAACAAATGACACTGTGGTTCCTATATGACTTACTACACTTAGTGCCAAAAGATGCGCAAGAAAAGAGGACAGAGGTACTAGAAAATAAAGTTGACAGGATGTGAGTGAGTAATGCATTTTTTGAATGAACACATGTAAAGTCATCCACCAGTGAAGGGAGAAGGCAGTGCTGCTCTTCGTTCTGAGAATTTGACTTTCAGTGTGATTTGTGACAAGATGTTGAACATTACACATTACAACAAGCCCACATCACTGTGCTGCTAATCATGCAGTTAACTGTGAAAACCCAACTGATCTTAAAGATGTGATCCACATGAGTATTACCAAGTCAACTGTTGTTGTTCTGTGTCACACAGAACAGCATGCTACGCATAGTTGTTGCAATAGATAACGTTCAACATACAGCCAATCTTGAACATTTTTAAATGAAAAAAAGCAACACATTTTGACACATAAACAGTTATTTTTTTAATAGAACAATATGTGACAATGAAGATTTGAGATTTTTTCTCTCAAATTTAAGCTTTCTTGACATAAACAGCAAATGAATTGTAAGAAATTGTCGAACATTCTTTTCAACAAGATGTACAATCCCTGTTTGTTTCTTGATGAAAATGATAAATCAGTAACTTTTATTACTGTAAAGTAAAAAGACACATAACTATTTCCATGTGAACAGTTTTTCCCTGCATTAATTTTGTTGTAGTGGATAACATAATGTTAATGAGACAACATGGTACTTTGTTTTTCATGACAAAATAAATACAAACTTAAATTTAAAAAAAGTGTTTTTGTTAGAGAAAATGGAGCAAAAAGAGTGAGTGCAACTTTTGTGGCTTTTGGGGTGGTCCACGGGAAAACACACTGCAACCTGTCATCCTGGCGTTTTTTGGGTCATTTTTGACTGGGGGTGCCTAGGACAAAAATAGTTTGAACAGTTAACTTAAAAGTGAAAAAATTAATAATAAAAAATAGTAAAAAATCGTAATAAATATTACTAAAAAAATCCACAGCCAAAGAAAAATGCTATTAAGATCGGCCCCTTAAACATTTTTAGATCTCCGGAAGGCAGAACAGGCATGGTCACTATAATTATGTCGAACGTTATTATTGCCACAGCTCGTGTTGTAATCGTAATGTTCAACATCTAATATTGTTGACTTTCCTGCGTAAATTTGAATTTCTACCATTATATGATGATTTGTTTGAAGACGTAGTTTGTAAAAAAAACGAACTGTGTTAAGCGCAGGCAAAAAATGTAAAGAGATACGATCAGAATATACTGTTTATAACCAATCTGCTGCGCACCATTACGATTTCAACCCCGCATTCACGTTGTAAGAAACTCGGTGATTTTTTTTTCTCAAAGCATCTGAACAACTTTAGATCGACAGCAACAAAAACTCCCCTCTGTTTTGCTACATTCCGATACTTTTAAAAGATTCAGCATATACCAATATAAATATCATCGTATAGCCGAAGATTTGACTAAATCTCTGATGAATGTTTAAATAAAGTTGAACATTAACGGTCTTCAAAATTTTACCAACACCCCCTTTTCGCATATCAGAACGTCTCTTCCCATGCGGCGCCATGTGCTAAAGCAAATGACCCGGATGTGTAACATGGCTACCGGGAAGTAGTGGGCAAATCCCGAAAACTTTATTTTTTCCCCTTTTGCTTTTTTTTTAATCTAATACGTTGTTGAAGTATCTTTATTTGCAAACATTATTAGAAAATGGCAAAATATATTTAAAAAACAAACCAACATTTGCAGTTAAACTTTTGGCATGCGTGACGTACCACAGTGACTGGAGTAAATTTGTACCGAAAAAAAGTCCGTTCCCTTTTCTACAAGGCTGCGGATGCGGGTATGAAACATTTCAACACACAAAAAGTTCGACCGAGGGATATTTCGGAGCCTCTAACTCCAAAATCAAAACTTGTGATAATCGATTTTATTTTGCACTGTGTAAAGCGATATCTCCATTCCTCTGTGAAAATCGGTGACTGAAGTAATGTTTTGATTCGTCATGTAACGAATGAAAGCATCGAAAGCACTCACCGGGGCACGTGTCCGTTTTCAGGGGTCGAATTTTCGTGGCGCATTTTCACTTTCAAAAAATAATATTTCTCCAGGCTGCCCCAAAGATTTGGAGCTCATATTGTTTCCACTGTGACTCACCGTTATGACGCCCACACAAAGCAACAACAAGACAGAGTGTTTGAAACGGATTTTATTGACATTCAAAAATCGGACCCCCCATTTGCGCACCTTTTGGCACTAAGTCATATATTATTATTTTGGTTCTAGAAATGAACAAGTTAAGCATTGTAGACTTCAACTTGCTATTAGCGATTTAAATTATGACTTATTCAGACTCCACCTGTTAGAAGACCCTTATATGTTCAAAGGCGGATATACAGCAGAAACATATGATCAAGAGCATTTCCTACTACAATTGTCCCCTTTATAATGGTATTAGAAATAAAACCATTAATAAACTATATGAGAAACGAAGAATATCATACACTTCTGTTTTAAACAACCAGCTACATTTAGAAACTAATAAGAAAATATTTGCTTATAGTCCACGACCCTTTTTTCGCCAAACCGACCCCCTTGTAAATCTGTAAAAGTCTGCCCAAAAATTTTTTTATGATCAACGAAGAAGTACACGTTTAATCCCTGTCCCTTTTCCTGTTCCTCTCTCAGATCAGTAATTATGACATCACTAGAACCCCTGGTAAGTTAGATTTGCTTTTTTCCCCCTTTTCCTCCCTGGTTTTTTTGTTTTTTGTTTTTTTTGTTTTTGTTTGCTTTTTGTTTTGTTTGTTTTTTTTGTTCATTTTGGTCTTTGTTGGGTTTTTTTTTGCCTCTGACATTTTTGACAACAGTTTTGCCATCGTTTAAAAGTCTGTGTGATTATCATTTTATCCATAGGTAACACTCAAATAAGCATATTGCTTTTGTGTTTCCTGTACTTATTTGTAGAGCTTATGATTACGATGAATAATTTTTGTTTTGTTTAAACCAACAATAAAGATTGATTTGATTTGTGTGAAATATTGGGTTCAGTCACAGGAGAAGGGAAAGAATCCCTGATCGACATGGTTAGCACAATCATTGGCACTAACTAATAGTAATACTGTAAAGAGTGTTAAGGACTTGAGTCAAGGGGTTTTCATATTATGTTACTCCCCCTTTCTTTGCAACCTGGGGTGAGATGTTAGCATGTTGTGCAAAGCTGGATTTACATCTGATGATCCGTGAAAAAATACTCACATGTGTATATTTTCAGATAATAGCAGCAACAACAAATGCAGTCAGTTTTGCCGGAAATGGCAACAAAATGATGTACTTGTATAATATAATGTTAAAGCAAAGTTCTGAGTGGTAACTTGTACATTGTTTTATACTTGTTACAAATAAACAGGTTAATCCCTTTACAGCTGTGAAGTAGTAAAAAGTATTACTATTACAGTATTAGGCTAGCCCTGTCAGCTTTCAGTCCATTTTGTTGAAATCCATTTTGCACTTATGTATATATATACAATACACGCATACTACTTGATGGATGTAGACACTGGCGGCCTGCTGAGCTGTTAGACAGTCCATGCTGCTATCATTATCACTGCCACAGTGCCACAGCCCCAGCAGACCTAGCCATCCAAAAAGACCCCCAAGACATGGCCACCCACTCCAATACCCTGTACCATAGCGCAGAACTGACTATCTCAAATATTCCTTCCTTCCTACACAGTTTTCACTGGAACAGCCTGCCAGTGGAGGCTTCCATGGCCAAGACCCTGGCATCCTTCCAGTCCCAGCTGTTTTCACCCCACTAACCAATCCCCCCACCCCCAACCCCATTTATTTATTCCTTTATTTTTGGAAGCACTTCACCCTGCATAAAGTATAGTCTTCAAAATGTTGAAGTTTGACGCCATATGGAAGAAGAAGAAGCTCACCACTATCATTCAGTGATGTCACATACTGAGTCAAAATGATGGCACACACAGCCTTGTTCAGTATGACTTTCAAACACTGATTTGGAACAATCTAGACCATAAATTGACGAAAACCTTTCTGTGAGCATTCTTAATTCACCACGTGTACTTGGTACCAATAAATGAATAATATTTGATTGACTGGTTTACTACTTCCATGCTTGTGTTATCCGAGTCATAAGTGGGAGGACAGACACCGACTGCCCTATTTGAACTGTTGGGGGCATGCTTTGTCAGTTGGTAGACACTGTGCTGCCTGCAAGCTGTTCCATTCATTTGACTGTGATTGGCACATGGTCATGAGCTTTGCACACCATTGATTCCCTTCTCCTGCATATCATGGAGTCCAGCAGTGGTGTTGGTGTTCATCTGGTGTCCTGTCAGCCCTCACACTCAGTGCAGAGTTTTGCATGAAAGTAATACATTTAAGTTTAACATCACACTTTACATCATATCATTAATACCTGTTGCCCACAATGAATGCAGGCTGAACACAAATTTGAGATGATCCCACCAGTCTCTGTGTTTGACTGTCATTCTTAATCGGCACATGAGATCTTTGGGTCTGATGTAGACCACTATTTTTTGACTGAGTTTGAGTAAATAAATGGATGAGTAATAATAAAGTAGTAAAATTGTTTCATTTTGGTTTGGTTTTAAAAGTATCACTTTTCATGCAGTCGTTGTTGTGTCAACTCTCTATTGCCGTGATTATGTTGTGATTTGTTTTGCAGTGTCCTACTCCTACGGTTGTAAGACATGTTACTACTAACTAGCAATAGCAGCAATGAAAAGATGGCAAAGAGATGAACAGACATGTCTGTTTTTATTGGGGTTGAAAATGAGAGGTGAAGCATGTACAACACAGCTCAAGATTACATTTTAGTTACATGGGTTGGATAAGTCTGCATTTTATTTTTCCCATCCTTTCAAGCTTTTGGCAGTGCATAATATATTAAGGTTGCACCTATATCTGGTATATCACATATATATATATATATATATATCTGGTTTGACCCTTGCTGACAATACTTTACATTAGTTCTATGATAGAAGTTAGAACTGTCACCCTAAGTGAAGCCCAACAGATTGTCTTATTTCTTTGCTCCCAACAGTAAGTTTTTGCATGTTAGGTTCTAGTGTACTGCCTCACAGTGGGGTACTGTGGATGCAGTTCCTCTGTTGAGAACCAGGAGCTGCAAATGTTCTTTAAAGCCTGGAGTAGGTTGGAACCTGGCCATGAATGCTTCATCCCCTGCCAGGAATTTTGTCCTCCTAATTTTAACCCTCCTGGTCCTTTGAACTTCATAATCCCTCCCCCCCCCCCCCCCCCCCCCAAGTTATCGCCATCACCTTTTTGGTGTGCAAGGTGCAGCTAATGCAGGTTCCTGTGTGGGACCACAGAACAGAAAAGGTCATCCAGCATATTGTCACAAGTGATTAATGCAGGTTCCTATTTTGTGAGCCTTTGGTGAAATAGGTTCCTAAACAAGTGTTTTTCTTACACAGGGATAGCTAGGGACTGTGTTGTGTGGGTTTACATTATTGTTTATACTTTAAAGAGTTGGTAGTTGGTCATAGTGTAGCTATTTATAAATACTTCTAACTCTAAGTGCTATTTATATTGTTGATTTTTTTTCTTGCAGTGAGGGACCATACTCACAGAGCGGTGGCTGATGGCACTTTGCTTTGGCCCTAGTGTTGATCCTTGTGTTAATGGTTTTTCTTTTGCTTGATTAGGGAGTGTAAACTTTGTGGCCTGTGGTGGGATTTCCCATTTTGTAATTGTGTGTGGACTGAGTTTGTAGGTCTCACATTCGGTAGTTTTACACCATGAGAAGAGTTTCAAAATGTGTTGACTTCTGAGTTTCAGGTCATCTCAAGGTGATGTGTGGTTGTCAGGATGTAAAATTCCCCCACCCCCTCCAATTTCTGCTAATTTCATTGTACTAATAGACTTTCTAATATTTTGTTCCAGATCTGCTACAGACAATGCTACAAAGACTAAAGTAGCAATAAAGAAAATCTCACCATTTGAACATCAGACATACTGCCAACGAACATTACGAGAAATCAAGATCCTCAACAGATTAAAACATGAAAATGTGAGTTTTAGTTATGTGATGATGATGAGTTGTTTTTTTGTTAATGTGTGCGCTGTTGTTTGCATGCTATGTATTTAAACTATTAATTCACATACTTATCTAGTTGTATGCTCTCTTTATGGCATGCATAGCTAGTTATAACATTACAGTAAATTATTCATTAACAAATGGTGTTAGTGGTGAAGTGCTTTCCATAAATTGTAAAGTCAGAATGAGTGAACAAGCCATGTATTCACAAGTTTCCTGACCCATGACAGTGAATAAAAAATTGCCATGAGCAGTGCCAGTGGGTTGAACAAGTCTTCCAGTGGGACTGAGCTATACATCTGTGAAAATAGTCAGGCAAGGAAGCGTGAAACAGCTCGGCACAGTGCCGCTAAACTCACTCAACCAAGGCCAAACATGGCCATGCCTATGCAATGAGATATATTATGGCACTTGAAAAAGTGGTGAATAATATCAGGAATACAATACCTAAGTACTACTTACAAACTGAAGTTATTGGACAAATGTCTTGGTCATCTGGTTTGAACAGGACATTTGTCCTTCTTCATTGTTTCCTTGGGTGTAGGCTTCAACAGGTATTATTTAGTAATAATATGGATGTGTGCCATCAAATTCCTGTGGAGATGTATTCCTATTCTCCAGTTTCTTTGGGGATTTAAGTTTTTTTCTTGATCTGAATCTCATAAACTATTGTCATCACTACTAATAGTACTATTGTTTTTATCCTGAGCAGTTGACAATTTCCAGCATGATTTTAAGTCATTTTGCATCATTGAAATATTGTTTGTCATCTAGAGCAGTTTCAGATTTGACTTCCTGAGAATGCATGCCAGCCACCATAGACTTGTTTAAGAATTACTTTAAAAACTGAAGCCAACACAGGCTTAGTTTCTCTTCATTTTTCTGTGCATGATCCAACAAAAATGTATTCATTTCACCCAAAGAAACCTGCCAGAGGTGGCTCTGTAGTCACCATTGGATTTTACCCAGCTTTGTTGACTAGTTTTAGTGTAATTGTGTGCGCTCATTGTGCCTTTGTAAACAATGTGCACATGCATGGGGAGTTTGTCCAGTTATATAATACAGTATAGTCAGTAGTTTGTCCAGTTATATAATACGGTACAGTCAGTAGTTTGTCCAGTTATATAATACGGTACAGTCAATAGTTTGTCCAGTTATATAATACGGTACAGTCAATAGTTTGTCCAGTTTTATAATACGGTACAGTCAATAGTTTGTCCAGTTATATAATACGGTACAGTCAATAGTTTGTCCAGTTATATAATACGGTACAGTCAATAGTTGGTCCAGTTATATAATACGGTACAGTCAATAGTTGGTCCAGTTATATAATACGGTACAGTCAATAGTTTGTCCAGTTATATAATACGGTACAGTCAGTAGTTTGTCCAGTTATATAATACAGTATAGTCAATAGTGCACATTCCAGAGCAAAACAAAACAGAGCCTCTAAAAAGAATTGTCGTCAGCCAGCATCTGAATTCTGCTGTTTGCTGCTAGGGTACAAAGTAATTCATTGCGTGTTGCTAAATTTGCGTGAAATATGTAGGCATCTGTCCATATACATCACATACTGAAATTTGGAATGCTTCAGACACCTTGACAGTAGCTGTGGGGCGGTGATGTGCATATTGCAGTTTGTTGGATATGGAGTCTGCTGATTCATATCGGGCATTTAGATTGTGGTGAAGTTACCTAGCAGCCCTGAATCATCATCATCACCCAGATGCCATGTTGTCATTGTGCTTTACTGTCACACTGTGAAGGAAATTGATCACTGATACAGTTTCTAACCTTGCCAGTAACAGAAATAGCAGTGGTTATTGATTGATCTTTCCTCACATACAAGCTGGCTTGATACAGCGCATCATTCCTAGGTGCGTATTGTAATGGATTGCGTAAGACTGCACAGGCTGTTTTAAATTACCAATTTTCTGGGACTGTGTTCTGTTCTCTTCATTCATCTTGCACAAATTGAATACTCCCACAGACAGCACTTTTCCTTAAGTTAAAGTATCTGTTTTTTTGGCTTGGAGTGTATCAGGTTATCTCTCTGTCAGTCTGTCTCTCCACCTACCGGTCTGTCTGTTCAGTCTATCTGTGAAGATATGTATCACCTTTGCACTTCTTATGAGTCTGACCACCTTAGCATCATCAGAGGTAGTATTAAATTAAAAATAATACAGTAACTATTAAGTGTAAATGAAGACTCCTTCACTCAAGCCTGCAGCATTGTGATTTGTAGACCCCAGGGAGGAATGCCATGATCCTCTGTGGCCTGACACGTGACTGCCATGCCTTTGTCAGGTGCTTATTCACATGGACAACATTACACACAAAATGCTTTTCATGACTATGGCTTAGCTGAGTCAGGTAACTGACACCTTTCTACTTCTACTGTTCTAGTGTGGATGAGGGGTCAGAATGTCTTGACCCATTTATCATGGGTGACTGCATGATTTTTATAGTTGACACAGGACCTTGTGATCAGTCAGCTGTGTCATTTTATATGTTATGTATGCATGTAAAATGGATGTTGGATTAGGATTAGGATTTATGAAAGATATCGCCCTGATATAAGTTATTATAACTGTAATGGTTGACTGGGCGTAAAACACTAAGACTTTACTTATTAAAGATGTGCCTTTTGCACTTTTTTCTACACTTTGCATAAATCTGCATCATACTCTATCAAAGTTTATCATTGTTTCAAAAGAAAGAGATTAAAACAAAATTGTTTAAGATAAATAGAAAGGGCACTGTCTCAGTAACTGAGATTGTTCAACTTCAAGGGAGACAGTTTTTTTGACAGCCCATGACTGTTGTGTTTTCACAATAGTGTTGTGTACAGGACAGTGTCACATTCATGATACTTGCAATGATTAGCCAGTAGACAGGGGACACACTCCACCCGTTTCCTGACTCAAGAAAAAAGCATAAATGCTAATTTTTGGCGTTTGTGAAAAATCTTTCAAACTTTCCGCAAAAGGTAACCTCACTCAAGTCTGTGTTGGAGTCTCTTCATGCTAGTCTTTATGGCTTATTATTTTCTGTCTTGGGAAGTTACAATAAAAGGTGTTGGATGTTACAATGAAAAACTTAAATGTGTTTTTTTGCATTGTTGGTAGTTATTATAAGATCAAAAGGGTGTATTTTCCTATTGTTGGAAGTTACAGTGAAGAGGTGTAGTTTTCCATTCTGAATGGGGGTCATCTCCTGAGTGTTTGTTCTGCTTCATAAAAGACATATTTAACACTCTGCATGTGATGTGGGCAGATCAGCGTTGTCTTAAGCCTGCTATGTCTTGAAACTCACAGGGTTTAATGGCAATGAGAGCTTTTGCATGTAAATTTATAAAAGCATGACCTTTGACAGCAATAGGGAGCTGAAAGTTTCCAGTTCTTTACAAAACTGCCATAATCTTGTTCTCTACACTATAATATTAGCACCAACTGACCAAGGCAGTGGATTAACATCATTTTGAGCAGTTGCAAACTTGATGGGCTGGTGTAAAGAAAAGACCTCAAAACTAGGCTATAGCATAAACGTAAATTATAATGCTCATTACTTTCTCTTCATTATTAATATGACTTTTTTTTCATAATGTCAGACCCCAGTGTGCGGTCATGGATTGGTGTAAAAACTAAAATGGGGACTGAAGGGTGATTCTGTGCCTCTGGTCAGCTTGGTCTGCTAAATGTCTGCTGGGGGTGGGGGGGGGGGGGGGGTCCTGGACTGCCAGTTACCTGAGCAGCTTCAGCCAATGAAAACACCACAAATGATACTTTATGTGGAAAGCCCAAAGAGTGGCTGCCATGTTTTGGCTTGAAGTTGAGCACCAGCTAAAGCTTGGCAACAAGCAAAGGACTGGTAGATTCCAGACAAAATCTTCAAAACAAGGACACCATTCTCATTGATGGTGAGAAATGCCAGCTGCAATCAGATGAGGCCCATTGATTCTCTTGAACGCTGTGTTCAGACTGGGATCATTAACAACTGTCAGCCAACACAGTAGCAGCTGACAGCCAAAACCAAAGCTCTTGAGACCCAGACTGTGGGAGGTGGGACTGAGCTCAGTGTGGAGCCCTCTATAGCCTGTGTAGGATGGTTGCTATGTGTCACTGTGAGTGGCTGTTGTATGCATGAAGTGCAGAGACAGACAAGTGCCAGAGAAATTAAGGGGATCAGTAGAGTGCATGCTTGCTACACCACTGTGACAGTGTGACTGTGACTGTGAGTGTATAGATGGAAATGCATTGATAGACAGGTGCCACAGAAAATAAGGGGATCAGTAGAGTGCATGCTACATCACTGTGACTGTGTGACTGTGAGTGTATAGGTGGAAATACATTGACAGACAGGTGCCAGAGAAATTAAGGGGATCAGTAGAGTGCATGCTTGCTACACCACTGTGACAGTGTGACTGTGAGTGTATAGATGGAAATGCATTCACAGACAAATGCCAGAGAAATTAAGGGGATCAGTAGAGTGCATGCTTGCTGTGACTGTGAGTTTATAGGATAGGTGGAAATGCATTGATAGACAAGTGCCAGAGAAATTAAGGGGATCAGTAGAGTGCTTGCTACATCACTGTGAGTTAGAAGGTAGTGTAGAGACAGACAAGTGTGTGTGTGTGTGTGTGTGTGTGTGTGTGTGTGTGTGTGTGTTGAATGCCTGTTGTAGCACTGTGGCATGTACTGTTTTTGTATGGCAGTGCAGAGCCGGACAAAGGTGGGGGGGGGGGGGGTGCCTGTTGTAGCACTGTGGCATGTACTGTTAACTGTGTGGATGGCAGTGCAGAGACAGACATAATGTGTCAGGAAAGTAAGGTGGGATCACTAGGATTTGTTGCTGCAGCCGTGTGACTGTGTCATAGGATGTCTGTGTAGAGACAGACAGGGAGGTAAAGGGGGGAAGTAACTGGGTACCTACTGCAGCCGTGTGACTGTGTCATAGGATGTCAGTGTAGAGACAGACAGGGAGGTAAAGGGGGGAAGTAACTGGGTACCTACTGCAGCCGTGTGACTGTGTCATAGGATGTCAGTGTAGAGACAGACAGGGAGGTAAAGGGGGGAAGTAACTGGGTACCTACTGCAGCCGTGTGACGGTGTCATAAGATGTCAGTGTAGAGACAGACAGGGAGGTAAAGGGTGGAAGTAACTGGGCACCTACTGCAGCCATGTGACTGTGTCATAAGATGGCAGTGTAGGGACCCACAAGTATGTCGTGGAGAGGGGAGTTTAAAAAAAAAATGTTTTGGAACTGGTCGGGATTTTGCATTGTTTGCAGTGCATTGCTGTCACCATTGTAACTTGATTAAAACTGCAAACATGAGGCTAAGTTTGAAATTGAAAAACTTGTTTCTAAAATATATTTTGTCTGAAATCTTGAGCTAGTAATCATTCCTTCAGGCTAGCGGATCTCATTCACTAGTCCTGCGGGCTAGAAGTAGGAGACCATTTCCAACTTCTGTAGGCATGCAGTCATTGGCCAATCCTCTGCCATTGTGGAACAAGCAGGCCTGGGGACCTGGAGGTAAATGCAGGGCCAATTTGTGTATTCATGTGGCCAGTGGGACCAATCCCTGGTCATTTAGCCTCAGCCAGTCTGCCCGCTGGCCCCCTCCTTTGTTCTACTTGTGCAGAGGCAAGACCTGTTGTCTCTGCTGCAGCCTGTGTTACTGTTAGTCATTGGACTGATGGCACCCTTGAGGGCCAGGATTGTGTAATGTGTGATTACTACCACTGTTAGTTTGTTGATCACTGTGGTGTCCATTGATGTTGTTGTTGTTGTTGGGACTTGCTCTCAGACAGAACCCTGTGTCATCTGACTGGTGGTCTTTAAAAGTTGGCATATTACTATGAAAAGAAGAGAATGCAGCATAATACATTTAATAGTGAATGCAATTTATGAAATGATATATTTTGTGATTTCAGTTGCTATCTCTCTCTCAAACACACACACACACACACACACACACACACACACACACACACACACACACACACACACACACACACACACACTTAAACATACACACACATAATTATTTGAGAAGGATGATACCAGATGTATGCATAGTGACAAGAATACTAGTAAAGATGAAAACTTTTCTTATGTTTTTTTAAGCAGTGCTCAGCAACACCAACAATATCACAAAACATGAAAGATTGCTGACGGTCAGAATCTGCTTTCATTGTCTCATCAGATTTCTCCTTCTTCTTATTGGTGCTATTTAATTGCCTTGTGTGGGTAGCCTGCCTTATTCTTTGATTCAGTGATCTGAATCAGCTCTATTGGGAAGTAATGTGCTTCTGCTTAAATCATCCCTGTATGAAGAAGACTGAGTTTTGCATTTTGTTTTCATTAAACAGTCAGTTCAGTACTTATGGTTATGAATACTATGGCATGTTGTTTGTTTCAGATCATAGATATACGAGACATCCTGCGAGCAGCATCACAACAAGAGATGAAAGATGTGTATCCTTGCCACTCGTTTCCTCTGGGTCTTATTTCTGTAGCCCAGTTTAGTCTGTGTTAGTTCCTGTTCATGATTCATGAGTGCAACTGCTGAAGGCACCTTTTATTAACGTGCCATGTCAGCTTCGGCTTTACAGTTTCATAGTTATTGAAATTGCTTTTGCCCCTGTTCACACACACACACACACACACTCACGCATGCACACATGCACACAGAGTTTGAAGCATTGCCTCAGGTAAATCTAGCCAGCATTCATCGCACACTGGGATATGTGATGCGGTTGCATGTAAGCTTGCCCCTTTCACTCCTCCCCCCTGTCTTACTAGGGTTTTACCCAGCCTAGGCTTGGTTTTTCCCCTGTTCCCTTGGTGTTTAACCTGGGTGTACCCAGCCTTTATCGGGACATGTGTTCCTTTCCACCCTCCCTCTCTCCAGTCTCTGCCAGAGAAGATGTACTGCACTTAATGCTCCTCGCTCACCTGCTGCTAATGGGAACCTCACAGCTCCTGCCTTGCAAGGCTGAACCGTTTTCTCTGCTTAATAGACAGTGCTGCTGCTTTTATTCCTGAAGAATCAGAATGTCCCCTTTTTATCCCCCTCCACAAAGGGGGGGGGGGTGGTATACCAGTGTCTACAGTAGTGCAGGTGCAGATGTTGGAAGCCACACGTGTATAAGTTCTGTATAAGTTCAGCTCGTACAGTAGAACTTTACACTGTGGCAGTAGTGGGAACTTTGTGGGTTAAGTTACAGGTGAAGACAAGAGAGATTGTAGGAGTTCACATCATAGTCTTTCTGTGTCAGGCCTGCAGCCTTATTGACTGGCATTAAAATGGCAGTCTGTCAGTTGTAGTCATTACTGCTACTCTGCTGGCAGCCAGTACAAGTTCATCTGTCATTTTCAAATGTATATAATTTATAAATAGAGAAACATATTGTGTGCAAAAGCCTCTTCATATTTACCCTACTTTTATGGGTGTAAAACACCAGCTTACTCTACTTACCCTACTTTTATGGGTGTAAAACACCAACTTACTCTACTTACCCTACTCTTATGGGTGTAAAACACCAACTTACCCTACTCTTACAGGCATAAAACACCAACTTACCCTACTCTTACGGGCATAAAACACCAACCTACTTACTTACCCTACTCTTATGGGCATAAAACACCAACTTATGTACCCTGCTCTTATGGGTGTAAAACACCAACTTACTTACCCTACTGTTACAGGCGTAACGTATCAACTTTTTTCTTTTTGCCAAGCACATCATTGTGGGGTGTTTATTCAGAAACATTCATCCATCGTTACAGTATTCCTCTCACTCACGCATCCACATGTCTTTGTATGATTTTTGTCCTCACATGTACATCCCGCACTATGCCTCTTACCCTTGGTTACAGTCTGTACAATGTTCATTTTTAAGCTTTTCACAATAATTATTAAATATTTCGGATCAACTAACTTACTTACCCTACTCTTAGGGGCATAAAACATCAGCTTACTTACATACCCTACTCTTACACTTGTTTAGTTCTTACAGCAGCATTAGATTCAGTCTACATTTGCTTGATCTGTTTGTTTCCTCAGTTGGAATGAATACTGACATACTGAACCAATTATTCACTGTCTACTCGGTCAGTCTATCGTGAAGTCAGATAACTGAATGAAAGAAATGTTGTTGGGAAAGATTCTCTTTCCTTGACTTTGTCCAGCTACATTGTACAATGTTTGATGGAGACGGACATGTACAAATTGCTGAAGACACAGCAGTTGAGCAACGACCATGTGTGCTACTTCCTGTACCAAATTCTACGAGGCCTCAAGTACATCCACTCTGCCAACGTCCTCCACAGAGACCTCAAGCCTTCCAACCTCCTCCTCAACACCACCTGTGATCTCAAGGTTTGTTGGGCAGGTCATCAGCTTGACACATCATCACAAACATCAGCCAGAGAAGGGATGCCTCATGGTAAAAGGACTATCTGCATGAAAAATTAAGAGTTTTTAAAACAGGGAGGGGGATTATGTGGGCCTTTTGTCATAGATGGTAGTGAGAAAGCTCCTGCTTGCTGTTTAACTTTGTAACGAGCATTGGCCGTGGGCCTTTTGTTACTGATGGTAGTGAGAAATCTCCTGGTTGCTGTGTAACTTTGTAACTAGCATTGGCCGTGGGCCTTTTGTCATTGATGGGAGAGAATCCAGAATAATTCAGGGACACTGCATTCAGTGAAGTTGCTCCACAACATGCAGCTCACAAGGCTTTAAATACTATTGGTGTGTAATGGTGTAATCACTTAGCATTGTTTGAATAGAGACTTAATGGCATATTAGCATTGGTGTTGTTGTTTTCTCCTCAGATCTGTGATTTTGGGTTGGCGCGAATCGCAGATCCAGATCATGACCACACAGGGTTCCTGACAGAGTATGTAGCTACACGATGGTACAGAGCACCAGAGATCATGCTGAACTCCAAGGGCTACACCAAGTCCAGTATCCTTGTCATTCTCTGACACCTACAGGCATTCTAGCAAGACACTGCTCCTTTCGTTCGCAAATTTCAGTGTCTCAACAAGCAGATTGGAGACTGACTTCGGATGAACATTTCTCTGTCCATACACTGAAGTCTGCAGGCATTAAATGTGTGAAATAGTCTGATAGTAGTCGTCGTTGATTGGCTGCTCTGCAGAAGTAGTGTAATTATAGTCATTGTTGATTGATTGCTCTTCGCAGATAGTTTGATGATAGTCATTGTTGATTTAGTGATCTGCGGAAATAGTCTTTTTATAGTCAGTGATAGTCATTGTTCATCGAATGATCTGCGGAGATATTCTGATGATAGTCATTGTTGATTTACAGAGATAGTCTGATGATAGTCTTTGGTGATTTACAGAGATAGTCTGATGATAGTCATTGATGTTTTACAGAGATAGTCTGATGATAGTCATTGATGATTTACAGAGATAGTCTGATGATAGTCATTGTTGATTTACATAAATAGTCTGATGGTAGTCATTGATGATTTACATAAATAGTCTGATGATAGTCATTGATGATTTACATAAATAGTCTGATGATAGTCATTGATGATTTACATAAATAGTCTGATGGTAGTCTTGATGATTTACATAAATAGTCTGATGGTAGTCATTGATGATTTACATAAATAGTCTGATGGTAGTCATTGATGATTTACATAAATAGTCTGATGGTAGTCATTGTTGACCGATTGATCTGCAGAGGTAGTATAATGATAGTCATTGTTGACTTATCTGCAACAGATAGTATACTGAAAGTCATTGTTGATTGATGTGCAGAGACAGCATAATAAATGCCATTGTTGATTGATCTGCAGAGATAGAATAATGTATGTCATTGTTGATTGATCTTCAGAGATAGAATAATGTATGTCATTGTTGATTGATCTGCAGAGATAGTGTAACAGAGATGGTGTAATGATGGTCATTGTTGATTGGTCTGCACTGGGCCAGAAGAACTGATTTTACTGACATTTGCATCATCTATGGCTATTTTTCCCCTTGTTTTTAAGGGCTGCCCCAAATCCTAATGGCTTCTGTAAGGCGGTGCTAAGCTCTTTGGATTAGGGAATAGAAAGTCATGGGTTCAGACCCCATCTCAGGCATTTGGCTGTTTTTTCCTGATTAGCTCCTGCTGGGATCAGCATGCCTGTTTGTCACCTCGATATACGTCATCTGAAGACTGACCCTGTAAGGTAATCTTTAAAAAAAAAGACCAAAAAAAAGAGGATTGCTGGAAAAAGGCCCCTGATGTCCACTCAGCCTCTAAAGTGGCATCATGTTTAAGTTGTCACAGCACTTTCCTTATTAACAATAACAGGTTATTGTTTTGTTGCTGTTTTCCCCAAGAACCTGTGCTGAAGAAGCCATAAATTAGTGGCAGCACAGCTGTCCAGGCAAAAACTAGACGCAGTCAACCCAAATCTAGCCACTGTGCCATCAGTGCAGCAGGAACTGCTTCCTGCCATCCGCTCTTAGCATCTGGCTTTTGGTATTGCCATGCCATGGTGCACGCTGGTGTGGGGGGAGGCCATGCCATGGTGCACGCTGGTGTGGGGGGAGGCCAGGCGGGGCTGTGTGCAGAGAGGGGCCGTGCCGTGCAGGGCAATGCCACCTAAGGGTTCCTCTTCAGTGGACACTTTTGACTTTTGCACACCAACTTCACATGATGGCCACTTTGGTGTTTCAGCTATAAATAGCACAGTCAGTGTTTGCTGTATGGTTGCATGTTTGACGTCCCTAGGTCTAGGTCTTCTATCTGATTCAGTTTGAAAACAAAGCATCAGAAGGAGCCAGGCTGTCAGTTAATAATAATAATACATAGCACTTCTATAGCACAATGTCCGTAACATGACTTAGCTCAAAGCACTTTACACAAAAAAGTATGTACATATTTACACTGTACAGGACATCAGTAATCATATTAACACCACCTCCTCTACATCCACACATCCACTCAGTAGTCAAACTGTGCAGAAAAGGTGTTTCACAAACCAAGAGAGAAGCAATTGTCAGTAATTGTGTGGATGCTAGTCAGTGCAGGTGACATGACTGCGATGAGGATGGTGATGAGTGTTACTTCTGCAATGGTTACACTGATATCCTCTTTTGACATATGTTTGAACTGTGCTTTTGTTATTTGTGATGTTGACATTTTGGCTCCTTGACAGCATTCAGTTGACGTGTGGTCAGTGGGCTGCATCTTGGCGGAGATGCTGGGCAACCGACCACTCTTCCCTGGCAAGCACTGTATCCTTCCCATGTCAACTGTTCAGACACAAATGTGCACATGTGCGCATGCACACACACACATGCATGTGCACACACACACATGCACACACACACACATGCACACACACACACACACACACACTGTACACACACACACATGCATGTGCACACACACATGCACACACATGCATGCGTGCACATGCACACACACACACATGCATGTGCACACACACACACGTACACACACACACACACACACACATGCATGTGCACACACACACACATGCACACACACACACACACACACATGCACACACACACACACATGCACACACACACACACACACACACACACATGCGCATGCACACACACATGCACGTGCACACACACACACACTGTCAGTAGGATTGCTTGAAGAGATGTTATTTCAAAAGTACAGTTTATATAAGCAGTGTCTGGTCTGAATGACCAGTGAAGAGGAAGAAAAAGAAAAGCAATGACTAGGAAAAGAGCAGAAAGATTCATTCATGAATCACAAAGCTTAATTTGATTTTCTTGGAAACCACTGCAGCAGTGTTTGATGACATAACTGCCAAGGGAGAGTGTTCCAGACAGATGTTGCAGCAACTCTTTCAAGAAAAGTCTTGGCAAAAGACACACACACACACACACACACACACTGTCAGTAGGATTGCTTGAAGAGATGTTATTTCAAAAGTGGTACAGTTTATATAAGCAATGTCTGGTCTGAATGACCAGTGAAGAGGAAGAAAAAGAAAAGCAATGACTAGGAAAAGAGCAGAAAGATTCATTCATGAATCACAAAGCTTAATTTGATTTTCTTGGAAACCACTGCAGCAGTGTTTGATGACATAACTGCCAAGGGAGAGTGTTCCAGACAGATGTTGCAGCAACTCTTTCAAGAAAAGTCTTTGCAAAATGCACCTTATTTCTCTTGTTTTGAGGCATCAAAATGTACCAGATCTAATGCCATGCTTGGTGAAGATTTTGAAGACATAAAGACTTCTGACAGATGTGCAGCAATATGTTTAGCAATCTCGGCAAGGCAGTCTTTTGTGGGTCTGCATCTACTTACTTTTCCTCTCATTTTTTGTATTTATGGGCTTTTTTCTTGCTTTCTTGGAAGGGAGAAAGTGATCCAAAAAAGTGCTTTACCCACCAGATAACTTGCCTGGGACGGGGCAGAGACAGGGTCAGCAGCACACAGGTTGCCTGATGTTTTGGTCAGTTAGTTTTCAGCCCTCTGCTCACTACACAAGTGATCAAAAATCAGCTTTTGACATCACCTTTTTTCTTTTCTTTTTTGAAGCAGTTTAAAAGTGATGTGTAAAAAAAAGGGCTTCAAATCAAAAACCAGGGGGCAGATTATTTCGTCATGCTTTGTTCTTAAAAACAACATTTGTTATTTGGCGAGATGAGGTGTTCTCATGTACAGTTGTCCTGAATTGACCCTGTGCTGTTGTTGGGACATTAAAAGCCAAGAACTCATTCCTCATGTTGTGTTAGGTAGTTATGCTAAAAGTAGTTAAAATAGTAGTTATCCTCAAATTGTCTAACGCCCCTCCCCCCCCCCTTCCCCCCACCCCACCCCACCCCACACACTAAGACAGCTGGATCGTAAACTATGTGAAGTCTTAAAGTGCCAGAAGAAGAGGGTTTTGAAATGCCAGCCTGTGCCGTCCCATTGATTACTGGGGTTACTCCTCACAGCTGTGGAGTTGTGGTGTGCGGTGTCAGGTACTGAGGTAGTGTGCTGGAGAAATCCGTGGGGAGCAGAGTGGTGACTGACGGTAGTACGTCTCTTGCTGGAGGCCACTGCAGGGGTGGCTAATGTCAAGGTATTCGATTAGTGCTGGTCTCAGACCCGGGGCTGGACTCCATTTAGCAAGCCAGTCAGTTTAAGCAAAGATTTTCCCCTTTGAATAGATGGCGCACTTGTGATGTGCCGCTCTGTTGGAAGCAAGGCCAGCGCTCGCTGGCTGAATTTCTGCCACGCCCCGTAGGGGCTGGTACCAGGACTGTGCAGTAGTGTTGTCAGTGGACAGTATACATCTGATGCATCCCTATTGTAGCTGCTCTGAATCATATTTAGCAGTTTACAGTCTGCCCCCCTCCTCCTATGCATCTCTTACACATGCACACACGCACACACATGCATGCTTGCACACGTGCGCACACACGCACACACACACTGTTTGTATGGTTTGTCAACTTTGTTTTTTAACTGTCACTCTTCACTTGCAATCAGAATGAACTTGATGACATTTGAAGAACTTGTAACTGTAACTAGTGTAAGTACCAGCAACACAGTAGTGGACATGGTAAAAGCAATAGCAAATTTAAGCCAGAACTAGACACAAGGAAAGTATGTGTGATGCAGCTGGCAGATGCTAACTAGGCCCCATCTGATCACTGAGTATATATATCCAACTGATATATTTGATTAGGAAACTGTTGCTGCTGTCTCACAAAATCATGACAGTGATTAAAACTGGGCATAAGTATATCGCATATAAAAGAAGTTGTTGCCACAATTCAGTACTTGTTCAGTCCAACATCCTATAAGTGTGTTTGAGAATAAGTTCACCAGTCATGCCTGACGTCCATACAATGCAGCACCAGCTACCCTTCATCTCCCACACCATTTGAGAATACCATATAATGGTACGTGACAAATCCCCATTTCAAACCATAATCTCCTTATCCTGTCACATAATAACTGGGAACAACAAGGTGTAAAAAAACAAAAATTGCATCGTGTACAGACTGATGCGCCAGTTTCAGGTGGCTTTTTTCACACCGGGGGTGGGGTGGTGCCAGATACGTCCAGGATTGTCTTTCTGCCCTGAGTGTGGGGGCTTGGGGAAAAGAGTGGTTGGTTGAAGAAAGGTGGAGAGAGACAGGTGGGGTAGTGCAAAAACCACAACAAGAAACAAACAAATGTGTAATATTACGAAGAATGTGACCTTAGGGAGTGAGTTTGTAGACTAGAAGCAAAACAGCAGGAATGGGATGAGGTTGTGACCTGAGGGAGGGAGTTTGTAGACTAGAAGCAAAACAGCAGGAATGGGATGAGGTTGGAAATCTTTGATAGCTGTGTATATTTAAACAAAGATGCACAGATGTACAAACAAAACAAGAAGTAACCCAGCACACCCACTCACTCGCACACATGTGCACACATTAAATCAAAGCATTGGGACAAGCAGTGGCAAGAAACAACATTAAACAAGGAAACAGCCAGGCAGTGCAAGGTGTTGACAGGCTGCTGTTGAGTGCAGGCCTTAACTTGGCACCAGACCTGGATCAGCTGAACCACATTTTAGGTGTGCTGGGATCCCCTACCCAAGAAGACCTCATGTGTATCATCAATGACAAGGTGAGTTTAGTGTGCTGTCTCCCCTGACAAGGGTGACCTTGGGTGTCACCACTGACAATGTGTGCTGGTCTCCCCTGACAAGGATGACCTCTGTATCACTATTGACAGTGTGTGCTGGTCTCCCCTGACAAGGACGACCTCATGTATCACTATTGACAATGTGTGCTGGTCTCCCCTGACAAGGATGACCTCTGTATCACTATTGACAGTGTGTGCTGGTCTCCCCTGACAAGGACGACCTCATGTATCACTATTGACAATGTGTGCTGGTCTCCCCTGACAAGGATGACCTCTGTATCACTATTGACAGTGTGTGCTGGTCTCCCCTGACAAGGACGACCTCATGTATCACTATTGACAATGTGTGCTGGTCTCCCCTGACCAGGATGACCTCATGTATCACCATTGACTGTGCTGGTCTCCCCTGACAAGGATGACCTCATGTGTGTCACCACTGACAGTGTGCTGGTTTCCCCTGACAAGGATGACCTCATGTGTGTCACCACTGACGATGTGCACTGGTTTCCCCTGACAAGGATGACCTCATGTGTGTCATATTGAGCAAATGTGCGCTGGTTTCCCCTGACAAGGATGACCTCATGTGTGTCATATTGACCAGATGTGCGCTGGTTTCCCCTGACAAGGATGACCTCATGTGTGTCATATTGACCAGATGTGCGCTGGTTTCCCCTGACAAGGATGACCTCATGTGTGTCATATTGACCAGATGTGCGCTGGTTTCCCCTGACAAGGATGACCTCATGTGTGTCATATTGACCAGATGTGCTGTTCCAGTATAAGACTGAAAGTTTCTTGTCTGTTACACAGGTGGAGAAGATCATGCATCTGATATGTTTGGCTTCTATAGGCAGCCAAGGAAAATACTTGGCATGTTCCTCCCCAGGAAGAAAGAAACTTGTAAAACCCACACTATGAAGGTCTTCTCAGATACTGTTTAAGTGTTTTTAGGTGGTTGTTTTTCAATTTATTTTTTAACACTTTGTATGGTATCCAGTTAGCTTTGCTGATTCATATAGGTTTGAGTGACATTGAATTTATTTGAAAGTCACTGCTCATTCATAATATAGTCGCCAGTGACATTGAACTCATTTGAAAGTCACTGTAGCTTTTGAAATGTGAAACACACAGATGGGTTGCTTAGTAAGTTTTTGTCTGATAACCAAGCTTTGCAGGTTAATGATTCTACAAGTGATGAATACATTTGATTAATTATGATAAATGAACAGAATAATAGCCATTGAAATGTATTTTAAATGCAAGTCAAGGGAGTATTTGGTATTTTTGTTTTTGTGTTTACATGGTGCATTTGGTGTTTGGAGTTCTGCATGTTTGTTAGCTGGGTATTTCAATTTTTGCATTGTCCAGTGGCTCCTGTTTCGTGCTGATCCAGCACCACTTTCAAGTCAGTGTGGTATTGTTTTGGTCAAAGTAAATTGTGAAGTCAAATCATGGGCATTATTTATATTTTGTGATGAATCAAAGCTGTTCAAAAAGAAGAAATTATGCTTGAGTGTATGTGGCTTGTGTGGTTGCAGGCAAGAGGCTACATCCAGTCATTGCCCCTCAAGTCCAAGGTGCCATGGAAACGCATGTACCAGAGAGCAGACCCCAAAGGTGAGGCAGCCAGGCCACGCTCACTGTCAGTCATTCAGATTAAAACATGCACAAGACCTTCAGGTTGAACAGAACTAGACACAGCAAGAGATCAAGAGCAGTACGTTTTCCTGTTGACGTGAACATCAGTGGGTATGTTGGTTTCACCCCATCTCAGGGGAAAGTGGCACAGTAGTTACAGGGAAAATTTGACCATGTGTCTGGTCACTTGGGATATCACCATTTGGGATTGTGCAGCACCCATATGCAGTGAGTGTCCTGTGTGAGTGTGTGTGTGTGCAGCACCAGACCTGTTGGACAAGATGTTCATTGACATTGAGTTAATCTTGGCAAACCGTGTCAGTGAGTGACAGCTGTTGTGTGTGCAGCTCTGGACCTGTTGGACAGGATGCTGACGTTCAACCCCAACAGGAGAATTAACGTGGAGCAGGCCTTGGCTCACCCCTACCTGGAGCAGTACTATGACCCTGGTGATGAGGTAACACTCTCACTCTAACTACACACATTGTTTCAGCGTGATCTAAGAAGTGCATGATGGGATCCCTGTTTTTGATGTACTCCTAGTTTTCACCTGGCCACTGTGTTCAAAACACACCCAAAAAAGTTGTTTTTTTTTGTGTGGACTGAAGAAATGAAATCCTGACAGTAACTAAGGGATGGTGTTTCCCTGAAATGGGAAATGCCTTCTGTGGGCTCACAATGTATTATGTGATGTCCCCACATCACTGGACTGTCGGTGAGTCAGTCAGGAACTTTGTGTTTATCTCAGCAGGCTGTGGCTGACCCATGTTTTGTGCTGCCCAGTCTGCAGTTTGCCTCTGGAGCAATGTTTCAAATATTGTTTACTTGCTTTATCTCATTGTAAACAGGACACTACCCCTTTTTAACTAAGCAAGTACTGTTAGTGATCTAGCTGAAAAGTGACAGGGCTGTGGTGATTGAAACACAAACACATGACATGTGATCTTCAGATTGTGTTTCTTTAACATTGTCCGACACCCTTGTAGTCACTCTCTTCATCTTCTTTGGAGTGATCTACATCACCTTGATAGGAACCCTTCTCAGAAACCAATTGTAGGCAGGGCTTGAGAAGTGTTGTAAAATGTCCTGTTTGTCGTTTCCTAAACTTTGTGTGCATTCCTAAGAAGAAAATAAAACCAAATGAAGGCTGCTAAACCATGGGAGATTAGCCGTCATGGAAATGAATGCCATTTTTAATAGTGGTGGTTTCTTCCCTGAAACTGTACTGGTTTATGAATGATAATTTGTTTCTGAGCTCTATCATGTGTATGGGGCAGTCCCACAAATGGCATGTATCAAGAGGCTGTGTGTGCTGGGGAGCATGATGCTGATCCTAAGCGTTAAAGGCGCATTATGTTGTGTCAGGCTGGTAGAGTGGCATGCTGCCACCCAGCTAAGTGGGTCCATTGCCAGTAGTGTTGTGCAGGCCCATGTGGGCTCACACTGCTTTTGTTCCCACGGACCTTTGGTAGAGGTGCAGCTGCTGACTTAGATGTGTCACCTAGCAGATTTCCATCAAGTTCTGCACCGTATTGGAAGTAAGTAAGTAAGTTGGTGTTTTACGCCCAGTCAGCCATTTCAGTTATATCAGGGTGACCCGTATTGGAAAACTGTCCAGAAACTTCACTGAGTGTGCTGTGCAAGTTTGCATTGTCAGCTCTGTCCCCGTGTGGTAACAACCAGTTGACAATTGTTTACCTTTGCAGCCAGTGGCAGAGGAGCCGTTCACTTTTGAGATGGAGTTGGACGACCTGCCCAAGGAAGAACTGAAGGAGCTCATCTACCAGGAAACCCTCAAATTTCAGCCTGCAGATGTTGCTCTTGCTGCTGCCAAAGACTGAACACAGACATTTTAGGTAGGTAGACACTTGCACCAAACACAGATCATAGAACCTTTTGGTTCTTGTCTGCTGCCAAAGACTGAACACAGACATTTTAGGTAGGTAGACACTTGCACCAAACATAGATCAAAGAACCTTTTGGTTCTTGTCTGCTGTCAGAGACTGAACACAGACATTTTAGGTAGGTAGACACTTGCACCAAACACAGATCATAGAACCTTTTGGTTCTTGTCTGCTGTCAAAGACTGAACATTACTATTGTGTTCATGTAAACAGATGGACTGCTGTCAAAGACTGAACATTACTGTTGTGTTCATGTAAACAGATGGACTGCTGTCAAAGACTGAACACAACTGTTGTGTTCATGTAAACAGATGGACTGCTGCCAAAGACTGAACATTACTATTGTGTTCATGTAAACAGATGGACTGCTGTCAAAGACTGAACATTACTATTGTGTTCATGTAAACAGATGGACTGCTGTCAAAGACTGAACATTACTGTTGTGTTCATGTAAACAGATGGACTGCTGCCAAAGATTGAACATTACTATTCTGTTCATGTACCAAAGACTGAACATAATTATTGTGTTCATGTAAACAGATGGACTGCTGCCAAGGATTGAACATAACTATTGTGTTCATGTAAACAGATGGACTGCTGCCAAAGACTGAACACAACTATTGAGTTCCAGATGGGACTACTGTATTCAAGGGAGATAACTGACATGTTTTCAGATTTAGTGAAAGCTATTTTGTTGGGTTTTTCAATTGGTTTTTTCTTGGACACTATTGAAATGAGGTCTTTTAAGCTTTGCACAGTTATATCCTCGCTTGGGGTCAGTACGTTCATACCAGTTTTGTTGAGCTGCTGCTTCTGTCAAGGTCATAGGTGTGTTAGAAACATATGAACTGCTGTGTTTTTTAGCTTCTTGTCCGGTGTGTTGTAGTTTTTACCTTGTATGGTTGCTACTTACATTAAAAAGAGATGCAGAATATGCTTTGTGTGACTGACTTGTATTCAAGGGTGATAATTAACATATTTCATGTTGTTCCCATTGCATTCCTTTTATGTTCCTTTGCACACATGCACTTGCAAGGAATATGCTATTATGTTTATAAAAATACATATTTCTGAGGTTTTGTGTATACCAGACCTGCCTACCTTTCCGGTCTCTCCGTAATATTTCCGGACAGACACCCCGAACTACGGCATTCCGGAGACACGGTCAAACTTTCCGCTGGCTGACCGAGTCAGCCAGATTTTTGTTTTCTTCCCCCCTCCCCTCCCCCCCTCGCTGAACTTGTATTAGTTCGCTTGCACCGAAGCATTTGCATAACTTGCGCATGCGTAGTGTCAACTGAAAAAGTCTGTAGTTCGTTTCGTCTAGTTGCAATCCTATTTGCATGAGCCGATCCATACGTTTTACGTTCCCGCTTCCCGTCTGAGCTGGATTTGAAAATTTCGCGAAACGTGATGGCGAGTAAGAGAACGAGCGAAGTGCCTAGCCGAGACGCCAAGAAGCCAAGGATTTTACAGAAGTTTCTACATTACAATTTACAGCAATAGTGTTGATAGAAGTAGAAAATATTAGGGGTAATGATCACTGAACATCTTGATATAAAATTCAGTTACGTGACGATGTGATGCATTCCTGACAGAATCCTTAAATTTCCTGAGAAGTCATGTTTTTGGGCCCTAGTTTCCTGAAAGGGCTTTTTATGGGTAGGCAGGTCTGGTATACACATTGTTGACCATGTAAAGCACAGTGAAGTAAAGCACCCTTGTCACTGTGATACTGCCCTATAGAAATTACCACTGTTGTCACTGTTGATTTCCACCAGACGCACAGGTCCCAAAAGTTGTATCTGATGCAGTGCTGCTCTGTGATTTCAGGTTAGCAGATGAAAGTGAGGACAGAAGAAAGGAATGGACTGCCTTTTGCTTCAGCTGTAGATGTATATTCCCTAGAAAGGCGTCTTGCGAAGATCTCATGGGTCCAGTCGGCTGCCCTGGCTGAAGGAGCGCGCAGTCAGTGTTGCACAACAGACAGAGATGTGGTGGTCAAGATGTCCACTTTTTGTGTAGGAAACCACCGCACTTTTTAAGTCAAACAAAGCTTTTCTCAGCTGTACATATTGTTTTCTGCTTTCCAGTGGCTTCTTGCTTTGGCCCCATTCTGTGTTTTATGTCCACAAAAAAAGCACCAGGAAATGGAAGAAGGTGTTGATGTTAATAGAGAAGTGACAGATGTTCATGCTGCAGTTGATGACTTTCCCTGTTCTTTATGTGATACATTACATGTTGTGTTTGCTTTGTGGTCATCACCATCACTCACCCTGGGCCTGTGGGCCTGTGCGCCAGGTGGTTGCCTGCACAGTGCAGTGTCATTCTCCATCCACCGCGCAGACCCCGCTGTCCTGGGGATCAGCCGTTGACAAGACGATCGCCAGAAGCCAACTTTGTACCATTGTTGCAATGTTCTTTGTTAACTGTGTTCATGTACATCCTTGTTGACAGTGATCTCTTTTCACCCACATGTGGAAAATGACAAACCGGTATGTAATGCCTTTCCCCTCAGACTTAATGGATGGTCTATGTTTCCAGTAGGAAGTATCTGAGAAACATTTGAATAAACTGTTTTTTGACTGTTATCTGTTTTTACCTTACAAAGAAATATTTGGTAAACAAATTTATATTGTACTTATAGTGGCAAGAAATTGCTATTTTACATTTGTTATTTGATGAACAAGTAGGCCTCTGGTGCAGACTGAATGCCATTTACTTTCACTGGAGGTGTCCTATCCGCAATAGTAATTATAAACAGCATGAGAGTTGCAGTCTTTGTTTCCCTTAACTTTACATCCAGTTTTAACCACTGACTTTGACAACTGTCTAGTCCCATTTGCCATACTTTGTTTTCATTTCTATCATTTACATAGTGCTGATCTGAACAATAATGAGACCCACAATTTGAGGGATTTATTTGTAATGAAAGAGAACCTCATTCGCAGTTGGTGTTTATGTGTACATTCTTATGTTAAAAAGTGAAAGGTACCTGTCATCTATGGCGCCAGGCAAAAAACACCAAGTTCTTAGATACAGAGGGAGTGTCGTGCAAGTTTGTTGTTGTCTGGAATCAAGCCTGGAATGCTGTCCCCATTGTCTGCTTGTCCATACATCACCATCACTTTGTCACCTCCTTTGGGCTTTGGCTGCCTGCTGCTTCAAGGGTCATTACCTTTTTTCTTCTTCTCCTAAACCAACAAAGTGATAGGGAGGGTGATAGTGGTTTGGAGGGAGGGGGAATTGGAGGGAGGGTGTGGGTGAATTGGAGACGGATCAGTCATTCAACAGTCATGTTGCTTTACACATCATTTGGAACGGCTATTTTTTGTATGTTCCATGCACAAGTAATTTTTTTTGTACTTTTATATATCATACCTATAAATGTGATTTGTTTGCTGTTCTCAAGCTGTGTTTGAGTGGAGGTTTGCATTCATTATTCCTGTGAAATTTCTCCTTTCTTAGCTCTTTGGGGAATGAAGATGTAGAGGGCTGTGGTGGATAACATCTGCCCAGCTAGGTCGTGAACAAGGTCTTTGTTGTTGTTGATCGCTTTTACATGGCGCTGTTCTCCACTGTGGAGCACTCACCGTGCACGACACGAGTGGCTAGCTTTTCATCTCTTTGTCTCTGTCTCCTGTAACTGGCCCTCATCCAGACAAATTTCACCTGTTGAATGTCACAGACTGCACAATTCCATGTTGTCATGCTTTCATCTCTTTTATGTAGTTACTGCTCCAAGAGGCCGGTGTTCACTGTAACATTGTCATTAACTTGGTAGTGTTCACTGTAACATTGTCATTGACTTGGTAGTGTTCACTGTAACATTGTCATTGATTTGGTAGCATTCACTATAACATTGTCATTGACTGGATAGTGTTCATTGTAACATTGTCTTTGGTGTTCACTGAAACATTGTCATTGACATTGTTCGCTGTAACATCAGATTGGGTAGTGTTCGCTGTTACATTGCCATTGATTGGATAGTGTGCTCTACATACTCTGCGTTGTTTATCTCATTGATTGAGAAATTCAAATGTTATTGTCAGATTATTATTGGTAGTAGAATTTTTATGAGAATAATTAATAATAAAAGGGTGTTGTGTTCTGGGGTCTTTTCTTTTTTTCAAATCTGCTCTGAATAAGAAATCACAATCGCAAGTGTCAAAATGTGAGCAGTCGTGTTGTATTGTGCGTATCACTCCTAATTGGTGTTTATGGTCTGATCCGTGTGTCTGTGCATTCTTTTCTCATCGTTCAGTCACCATCCAGTGCAGGTTTATAATTAACTGGAAATATGTCCTCATCAACTACATGGCCCACAGCACAAAAAGACAGAGAACAAGGAAGCGGTGAAGAAATACACTTGCTGTCAAAAATGTTTGGTGTCAAGTGTGTTATATTACAGTTGGCTTCAAACTTCAGTTTATGCCACTTGGCATGTGTTTGTCTGATACTGACATCACTGCTATGATATTTATTTTTTGAGTAAGGAGTCCAGCATTACACAGTAGGATCAGTATCCAAGTGGCCAGTTTTTGCAGTTCTGTCTTGTTTGTGTCTGTTTTCAGATTAGATTCTCCTTTATGATTTCTGTGCTGATGTAGGTTTAACTTTTTTCAGTGCCAGTTAAAGATACCAGTTTACAATATGATAAACATCTTTCGGCATCTGGGATGTAAAATGAAAAGCATTTTTATGTGCTTTAAAAAAAAAAAAGTAACAACAAACTGCAAGGAAACCAAACAGGAGCAAATACTGTTAGTGGTGGCTACTGGAATTTTGTTTGGTGGTGCATGGTACTTGTAGTGGCTACTGTAATTCCGTGTCCACTTGTGTTTGGTGGTGCATGGTACTTGTAGTGGCTACTGTAATTCTGTGTCCACTTGTGTTCATTATAATTATCTCCTTTCATAGCTCTTTGGGGATTGACTTGTGTACATATCAACTTTTCAGTTTTGACTCCTGGAAAATCATGCCAGTCTATATAATGATGAGGGTTCATCCAGTTGCAACGTTGCTTTGTTCACATTTTTAATTGAAGACTAAATGAACAAGATCTTTCCATGATGGAAGTCTCTTTGAATGTGAGCCAACTCGGCTGAAGATAAGGCACGAGTTAGGCTAGTAAGCTGAAGGTTCAATTTTGTTTTGGCTCTCCTCTCACTTCAGTAGTTGTCTGTGGACAGTCTTGTGGCTTTGTTCTTCACAGTTAATGAAACATCACTGCCTGTCTCAATGTACGAGTCATTCAGGTGGCAACGGTGTAGTGTTAGGTATAGTCTCCCTCTTCCCCCACCTCACTGGAACTCACTCCCCACCAGTGCTTCTTTGGTGACAACTCGCCGTTAAACCAGTTTAACCAACCAACCAATGGTAATCTCCTTTGAATGCCTCATTTTGATTTCAGTTCTTCTGACCTTAACTGGCTGTCGGGGTCACAAGGAAATGAACTTGGGTGCGTTCTGTGTAAATTCAGGTTTATCCCTCATATGGTTGATACATACATGTTGATGTTTACAGTAACACAGTTTTTGTGCGTTAGGCATGTATTTAAACAAAATGATCGACTTTTCTGACTGCAAACACTTTGACATTAGCTTTTTCATTGTGATCTAAGTGGTATCTTTCAAACTTTAAATACTGATGCTGCCATTGGCTGATGGAGCTGTATATTTGCATACCAATTCAGCGAAAATATAAAACTGAAGATAGGTGGTTGAGAAGTCCTTTTTGTTTCGTTTGAACTTTCTTGCATATATTAGAGACATGATCTAGAACACAGGTAACAAAAAATCCGTTAACGTATGGGAGATTAGTGAAAATGTTTTGGCCACTAGGAAACCACTCAAGCTGCTATTTTCTCATATGGTCTTTAAAACAGATGATGACCTCTGACACGTATTCCACAATCATACAGGGTCACAGTAGTTTCAACAATAATTTGAATATACTTCCCGTTCTGAATGCGAGTTGACCGAGCATTGCTCTTCTGTGTGTAGATATATATATATATTGATGAGTTCAATGTCATATTACTTTATGTGGTTATTGATGTTTACTATGTATTAGTTTAGTATATTTTTCATACACATTTCATTTTGGCATCATGTAGGCCATAGCATTTAGAAATTTGTGCTGCCAGGAACTGTATAACATTTTGAAGTTGTACTTTTTTGGCTTTGGTTTTGAATGATGGTGACTAAAGCATGGTGACAATTTGTTCAAACTTTGAATTAAAGCGCTGAACTCTTTAGGTGTTGTTTTTAGTGCACCTTGTACTCTAGCTTTGATTTTGGTGGTAATAATAGTTTCAAAATGTTGGTAGTGTTAGCACTATGACTAGTTTTGTCATGGAGACTCAATGTAGCTCCACAAGACTGACCAAGAAAAAGAGGCCAGCCTTTTGTCTTTGCTTTTCTAACCAGTTTTAGCCACAATATATTGTGGCAGCTACTGTAACAATGGCAATTATATATATACGGACTGCAGATGAAAATTACCATAGAATCATGAATTTTTCTCAGAGAAATGATGCTTTTATTATTTTTTTAATTTACATTTACCTATGACTTGGTTGTATTTCTTTGTTCATTGCTCATGTGCTCTCTTTTTTTGTCTTGTGTGTTGTGCATTTGTCATTTGTAACTCTGTACGCTAACTTCAAACATGTGCATTCCAAGGGAAGATACAGCACAGGTGAACCTCAATATGATACTGTGGATACGCGAAGTGCACATACTGCTGCCAGGAGTGGTGGTGTGAAGTCCTTATGGAAAATTGTTGCTGTGCTGGGGATTGTTATATTGAGGAGCACCTGTAGTTCACAGATTATACATTCGCTTTGTCAGTGTTACACAACAAACATGGGTTTTCCTTCTGATCGTTAATCATGCTGCTATTGTATAGAGTTTGTTATTTTTAAACCAAGATCAGAGACCAGTGTCAAAAGTGAGAATAGAAAACGGTGCCAACCATTTCACCACCAACTGCTGGAGGTATGCAAAAGGTCACTTAATCAGCACAGTGGGAGAGATTTGCTCCAGTGTCACCATCTCAGACATGGTGTGCTGTACCACCAGGGGCAGTGCTGTACCGGGGTAAGTGCTGTACCACCAGGGGCAGTGCTGTACCGGGGTAAGGGCTATACCACCAGGGGCAGTGCTGTACCGGGGTAAGTGCTGTACCACCAGGGGCAGTGCTGTACCGGGGTAAGGGCTGTACCACCAGGGGCAGTGCCTGGCACTAACGGCAGAGCTATTCTGGCTATAGCATAGTGTCATTCCCCCCCCCCCCCCCCACCCCCACAGTTTCTCATTTTTTTCACCCCCCACACATGCATAACCAGGTTGAGAACAACCTTGAAAATGGATTTTGCATTGTGTTGGTACTGTACCAACAGGTGACTGAAATAATGTAATTAGAAGCTTCCAAAGAGAAGGAAGTTGGTGGTGAAAGGGTGAAGTACAGAGAAAAAGAACTTGCCCTGAAGGTTGCCGGCTGTCAACATGTCTCTAAGGGGACTAACTGTATATGTGTCAAAATCTGCCAGTCCCAGCAGTGGCTGGATTGCTAGTCTTGAGTTTTGTGATCTTTTCCCCAACAGGATTGTATGGAAACAAAATCACCAAGCCCATTACTAAGCATCGTGACTTATTGCGGCAAACAAAGTGCTATAATCATCTTTTCTCTAGCAGTGCTAACTCGAAGCTTAAGGCTTTCTTACACAATTGTACAACTCAGTCGTGCCTAGCACAAACGTTTTGATTGTTTTCAATAACAAGTACTGAAAATACAAGCTTGACTGAGTGCCAGCTCTTACAGCTTTCAGTGGCATGCTAGAAAAGTCTTCATTCACACCAGTCATCTTGACATTTAATAAATCTGCATTAATGCCACAGCAGGTTAGTCTTTTTATCATCTTAATGTGTGTGTGTGTGTGTGGTTGGTTGGTTGTAGACAAGTCTAACTTCACATAATTCTTATACAGACCCAAGCTGCTTTTGATACAGGACTCAAAGTAGATTAAAACTACCAGGAAATGCATTTTTTCAGGCAAGACAACAAAGTGCAAATCTGTGGCATTTCTGCCCTTTATAGACAACAAATGAACAGTTATTTGACATGAAAATGATGAAAAAATCAAGTGTCCTGTTGTGGGACTTGTCCTGATGAAGCTGATGTCGAGGTCAAGCTGGCTGCTGCACATTCAGGTCACAAAATGCAGGTCTGAGCTTGGCAACCAACACAGTCCCCACCGGGGTCAGACTTGTGACGACCCCGCTGCTCTCTGCTTGGCATCCAGGGCCAAAAATCAGATCCAGCTCTGGGTGAGACCGATGCACCCAACAGGTGCTTTACGAAGGGAGTCCGGTGTTTTTTTAAACTTTTTACCCCAGACTTGCTTTTAGGTCAAAATGTAGGAAAAAATGTAATTAATTGTTGTGGCATTATATTAAGATCTGGAAGATCATAAACATAGTAAACCTGAAGGAAAAAAGAAAAACTTATTTTTTCTACACTTTGACCTAAATTTGGATGTAGCTTGGGATGACAGCCAACGGCCACCATTCCTGCCTGGACAAAAATGAATGTTACCAAGTTTTCTGCAATACTGTTTCAGCAAATCTTTTAAAACTATGCCTGATGACATCTATCAATAGCAATAGCTGAACCCATTCAAACCAGTTACTGTGATGCCTATCAACTGTAAAGATTGAGGTGCACTGATTAAGCATCTGTTCTCTTTCTCACAAAGAAGATGGGAATTGCCATCTGTAAGATGAAAATCTCAGCTGTCAAAATTGATAGAACATTTATTGGATTATGTCTGCACAGTTGAAATACTGAGTTTATTTATGTCACTGAAAGCATGGACTTTCTCCTCTATTTGAAGTACATTCCATGACCTTGAAGTACGCTACGTGACCTCTGAAAGAAAAATAAGACCTCCTATGTGATGGAAGTGACTTTGATTCTGAACTCATTTCTTGCTTCAGCAGCTTGCCAAGGGATTGGCTCTGAGAGACTCTGGGACACACAGCAGAGCAGCCTTTGGCAAGTGTATTCTTCCACACTTAAATGAAGCTTGCATGAACTTCCACACCACTTTTCAACACTCAGCTCTGTTGCCCACTATCTGCAGCAACACTGTCCGTTTCCATGGGAACAGGTTCCGGTTTAAGTCCACTGCTACTCTGAGGTTTGATGGGATCTGCTGTGGAAGTAGACACCCCAGCCGACACCGAGTCGGTCGTGGGAGTAGATGCCCCCACCGACATTGAGTCAACTGACACCCCTGCCAGCACGGAGTCTGGTATGGTTACCTGCCCAGAGGGTCCGGTGTGTGTAACGGCTGCAGGTGTTTCCGACACAGGCGGTTTTGGGGAGGCTGACGTGGCTGTAACGCTGGTCCCTCTGGCTGAAGATGGGGACCCTGCAGCTCTGTCTCCTGTGGTGGAGGGGGACTCTGGCATGCTTGCTTTGCTGCCGGCCTCTCCAGAACCGCCTAATCGGGACAACGGGGACCCTGTGGGTGCTCCCATGCGTGGTGACCCTCGCGGTGAGCTTGGGCCCGGTGATGCAGTGGAGGATGCAGGCAAGCGTGGAGAGGCAGCCGGTGAAAAGCCAGCCATGCGTGAGGGTGTGCCACCACGGAAGGGGGTGGTACCCAGCGTGCGTGCCTGGCTTTTCCTGGCTTCTCGCTCGGCTTTCTGTTGACGCTTGATCGAGTTGAGCACGTTGTCCATGCGAGCCACTTTCTTCTCTGGACGCTTGACCTTGGCTGACACTGCATGCATAAAGCAGACACTCACCTGATTTGTGTATACATACAATGTGTATGGTTTCAATTAGCCTAAATTCAAAATGGACAATAGCAGGAAACTGACTCTAGTTCTGACTTCAGACAAGTTATTTCCCTTGCTTCATGCAAGCATTCACATAGCCTTTTCACAAAATTAATTTTATTTTTTACATCAAAAAAACTAAAACAAAATCCAGTTAAGTACAAGGACAGTCAGCATATCCTGGGATGGAATGGGCCAGGTTTCAAGCTGTACACAAAACCCCCACCTCAATCACACAATTAAAGATCAAGGTCACTAAAACTAGTAAACTATAATGCATGAGATTATGCACACAGCAAAAAGGAGGCAACATGTTACAATGTCAAACTGTGTCCCCAATACTTCAGCTTCCGTCCGTCTTCCATGAGAAGCCCACTACATGTTCCTTTCACAAGAACACATCCTACTACTCCTTTATTACTACAATGGTCACAGCAGTCCCTCAACAATAATGAACTTGATGGAAATCTACTGCTAGTGCAATCTGAAAAATGTATTCCAAAATCTACTTGTGGACAACAAATGTTATCGCTCTACACGCACTATATACAACAAAGTTGGCTGAAATGTTGCTTTACATCCAACAGAAACCGTAGGTTTATTAGGGATGGGAGCCTGGGACGTCCACCTTGACTTTCACACAGCTCCTGAGCTCTGATACAACAAAGCAGACAAAAATGGGTTAAAACGGGTGATGCCATACTGTATGTACTGACCTGGTGTTCTGGGAGTCATCTGGACTTTGGAAGATGCTTCACTGGCCGTGTCATCAAAGTCAAAAGCGCTTGGCTCAGGAGCTCTGGAAAAAGACAAACACAAAAGATGTTTCACTGGCATCAGGATCTTTGTTGTCATTAATATATATATATTTAAAGAATATGTAAGCGCTTAGGGCCAGTAGGGGTTAGATGCCATTACACATCGCTCTTGTTACCAAATATAGTTTTGCATGCTTCACCAAGGGACAGGAAATCTACTTTTATCATTTATGGTTCATTAAAGCTGAAGCTCTAATTTACACCCAAACTAAAATGATGAATGGTGAATCTTGTTGACAAATGTTGTTTTACCCCCATAAACCTTTGACAAAGATGGGTGTTTAATAATATCAAGACACACTTTAAGTTTTATCGTGATACCCACTGATGTTGAAAATAATACAAATGATAATTCTGTGTGTCATCATGTATTGTTTGGACAGATGCCTGACCCTGAACAAGACCGACCTGAAATGTGTTACAATTTACAGTGGTGTTTGCAAGAGCTGGAAAGATGCTTTGACCTGCATCTCTACTGAAACAGTAAAATCAAGAAACAGTCCTGGAAATTCCAATCCCACTAAGATCACAATTGCTGTGTAGTTTATTTACCAGTTACACACACCATGAACCTGCTAGGTGAACAGAGCTCTAGTCTATGTATGTACTAATAAGATTACCACTCTTTAGCACAACACCATGTGCCTCATGTACAAACCATCCTAATCTTCAAAGAATATTTCGGTTACTGTGGTTACCCACAAGAGGTTGTTTTTAGTTGCTGATGTTACTCTGCCTGGTCATACCACCACTGCATATATATATATATATATATATATATATATATATATATATAATGTACAACATGACTGGGTGTGCAAACTGGCAGTCAAAGCATGTGTACCATGACGACTAGATCAATGTGCATTTATACCTCTCACAATCAAGCCGTTCCTGAGCTAGTTAGCAGTGGACGGGGTAAAGTGATTTAGTGCTAGGGTAAGGTCCCCCATCCCTTTCATTTGACAAGTCAGCCAGTGGGGAAAGAACATAGGCATTATTACTTATTAGTAGGTATTCCAAAGTGATTTTTCGAAGGTTGTCATTAAAGCGGAAGTTTTGCCTGCACCTGAGCTGAGGTTGTTGTCGATCTTCTGGTTCCGTCTGAACATTATCTTGAAGGGCACTGTGTTCCGCCTGAAGTTTCTGAAGCTTAGCTTTTACTCTCCTAAGAGATCTCTGAGTTGTCTGTTTCTCAATGCAGGCTCTCTGCTTCAGCTCCCCATGTTCTTTCTTCAGTTTGTCGTGTGTCTTGAAGTGCCTTTGCTGAATGTAGTTGTTCTTGCAAGTGGATGCTTTTTTTCCTCAAATACCACATTTTCTCAGGTTTAAACTCAGACAACAGCTGCCTTTGTTTCTTCACCAAAATCTACAATCTTGCTACATCTGTACTGAGTTTCTTGTTTTGGTCAGTTTGTTTACTTTGTTCCTTTTTTTCTTGGCTTAAGTCCTTCACAGTCTGTGTCAAAATATCAGCATAGCTATGCAGGGAAGAAATCTGCTCCTAGGGGAGTTCTCTTTTGAAGCTCTGAGAAGTTGTTAGTAGACTCTGTCGGTGTAGTTTCTGATGTGGAAGGTTTCTGGCTGGAGGACTCTGAAAGGTGTTGCCAAAAATGTTGATAACTTGCCCTTGCCATCGCTACTTTGATTTGTGACCAGAGATGTGTAGCAGGCCATCATTTGCTTGAGGCTCATTTGCAGGACTTTATCCGAGTCTGCAGTCGGAGTCAGTGTCATCCATCCAGCTGTAAACTTGTCTGCCAGCCTTTCCTTTGAACGAAACTTTTCTAAGTCCGCAATCACTTCATGTGTGACACAGTCAGGTGAACTTGCTCCACACAGGTTACCCTCCTTTTCCAACAGCTGACCCCTCTTTAATCCTAAATTAGAGAGAGAGGCAGAAACAAAGTCAAAGTTGACTTCAGTCTTTAGGAAGGCTGCAATGGCATGGTCCTCTCCTCCTTCCTGCATCCTGGTCACCTTCTTCTGTAGCCGATCAAGAACCCCACTGAGACGGCTGGCTGGGTAGCTGACATGTGGATAGAGTTTCTGGAACCAAGCTGCTACCTGTAACATAATTATGTATAATGAAAAACACAAGTGAAAAACTGACATGTTTTGTATCATATGTGTAGATGACTCATGAGCTGATAAGACAATGTGTCTGAGACAGTCCCACAGAGAGTGGGTGTATGAGGGGCAATGAATGTGTATATTTATAGTTATCTATGTTTATTATTATTCAGCTACATGTGTCAGTTTCAACTTTAACTTAATCTATGTCAGGGGCATTTATGTCCTTTCACTTTCAGTCTATCACTCTATGTCACGTGCACTTATGTCCTTTCACTTTCAGAGTTCACATTTACTGTGTTTTGGAATTGGAGTCGCAGATTAACTTGCACTTTCTGAACACTTACCTTGTTTTCACAACTGTAAAGCAACAAAACTAACTCTAGTAACAAGTTAAAAAGTAATAAAACATCATTTACTTTCATCACTACATCAGTAACTTACATCTTTTCCAGTCCTGTTTCCCTCAGTTTGGAAAAGAATCATTTGCAAGAACAGGTGGTTTGTGATCAGCACATGTGGTGGGTCTGAGGGCCTCCCTTTTCCATTTGGAAGAAATGTCCTTTTGAGCTTCTGGTAGATCTCATCATCTGCAATAAATATGTCATTGTCAGTGTACTGAGATTCTAAACAGACATGAAGGATTGATCTTTTCATGGTATTGGTAATCAAAGACTAGCCATCATCTTTTTAAAACTATTACTTGGTCACCAAGTCAGTCCTAAACCAGAAGCTGTTGTTTACTTTGTTTGAATATTCTTAGTAATTCATGATAAAGAAGACAATGCTGATGGTCTATGAAAAAAAGAAAAAAGTGCATGATTAGTTCTGATGAACACTCTTTAGTCACAACTTACTTGCTAACAGGAGGGGAGGGGTTAGAAATCCCAGTGGGGGTGGGGTGGGGTGGGGTGTGTGGAAGTGGTACAACTGACAGTCACAAAGTTTAAAACTCCTCTCAAAAATGAAGAGGAAAAAAAAGAAAAAAAAAGTCACGTGATTTCGTCGTTGCTGGTTTTCTCAGGACTGCAATCAATATTTCACAAATTGAGCACTGTAGCTGAAATATTCAGTCCATTTCCTACAAAAACAACAGTTTTAGGGAATATGAAAGCAAAAGATAATAAATAACATGACCCGTTTTTAAATAGCCCCCAACAGCAACATGGCGTTTGTTTACGTTTTCACCCAAACCTGCTCGAACACCTATTCGTCATCAGATGATTTATTTTCCACCTCAAATTGTAATATATTTGCATTGAAAACACAATTAAACTTACCAACAAGTGCCTTCAGGCTGAATGGTGGCAAAACGGATTGTGAGGGATCGTTTTCTGCTCGCGCGTGTTCTGCTGCCGCAGAGTCGTCGAGGGCCGCCATGTTTGTCGCACCAGTGCAGAGACCGGAACATGCAGTTACTTCTCAGGCCCGCCTTGACGTGTTTAATTTAAATCACAGCTAAACATCGTTCTGGTTTGATAGAGGAAGAATTCAGCTTTCCGATGATATAATTTTCAGCACAATCCCAGTCAGCTTTCAAGAAAATCAAAGGTCCAAATGTATTTACTCCTTGTTTTCAGTCAAAGTTTCCACGCAAAGACAGCCATAGCTGATATGTAAATGAGGCCTGATGTCTTCTCTTTCTTTCATTGGTAGTTATTTTTAGCTCTGATACCCACACGCTGTATGGTTTCAGTTTTAGCGAAGGTACTGGTTGCGAATGAATGCAAACGGGTTGTGGCAAACACACGCAGCCGACGGTACACTCAAACAAACTTTCATTGACTTTAACTGCTAACACCATTTTGATTAAAAATCAAACACACTAAAAGAGAAAAGAACAAACAGTCATTTCATATGTTTTTATTTCACACAAGACATCACTGGCAGAAACTAGAGTGATTTTAAAAGTGGTCAAATTGGGTCAAATTTCACGCTGCAGACAGCGTAAACGGACCACTTTGGAGTACCTATTATTAGAAAGCAACGCACACACCTTTTCTCTTCATCCTTGTCTTCATCATCTTCCTCATCGGACATGAAATCCATAGGCTGCTCTGGTACTTCCTTCTCTGGGGGTCGGCGACCTGGGCACACCCACTTCAAAGGCAAAACCTGCAGACACAGCAAACACAGCTGAACATTGGTGACACACCCACTTCAAAGGCAAAACCTGCAGACACACAGGAAACACAGCTGAACATTGGTGACACACCCACTTCAAAGGCAAAACCTGCAGACACACAGCAAACACAGCTGAACATTGGTGACACACCCACTTCAAAGGCAAAACCTGCAGACACACAGCAAACACAGCTGAACATTGGTGACACACCCACTTCAAAGGCAAAACCTGCAGACACACAGCAAACACAGCTGAACATTGGTGACACACCCACTTCAAAGGCAAAACCTGCAGACACACAGCAAACACAGCTGAACATTGGTGACACACCCACTTCAAAGGCAAAACCTGCAGACACAGCAAACACAGCTGAACATTGGTGACACACCCACTTCAAAGGCAAAACCTTCAGACACACAGCAAACACAGCTGAACATTGGTGACACACCCACTTCAAAGGCAAAACCTGCAGACACAGCAAACACAGCTGAACATTGGTGACACACCCACTTCAAAGGCAAAACCTGCAGACACACAGCAAACACAGCTGAACATTGGTGACACACCCACTTCAAAGGCAAAACCTTCAGACACACAGCAAACACAGCTGAACATTGGTGACACACCCACTTCAAAGGCAAAACCTGCAGACACACAGCAAACACAGCTGAACATTGGTGACATACCCACTTCAAAGGCAAAACCTGCAGACACACAGCAAACACAACTGAACATTGGTGACACACCCACTTCAAAGGCAAAACCTGCAGACACACAGCAAACACAGCTGAACATTGGTGACACACCCACTTCAAAGGCAAAACCTTCAGACACACAGCAAACACAGCTGAACATTGGTGACACACCCACTTCAAAGGCAAAATCTGCAGACACACAGGAAACACAGCTGAACATTGGTGACACACCCACTTCAAAGGCAAAACCTGCAGACACACAGCAAACACAGCTGAACATTGGTGACACACCCACTTCAAAGGCAAAACCTTCAGACACACAGCAAACACAGCTGAACATTGGTGACACACCCACTTCAAAGGCAAAACCTGCAGACACACAGCAAACACAGCTGAACATTGGTGACACACCCACTTCAAAGGCAAAACCTTCAGACACACAGGAAACACAGCTGAACATTGGTGACACACCCACTTCAAAGGCAAAACCTGCAGACACACAGGAAACACAGCTGAACATTGGTGACACACCCACTTCAAAGGCAAAACCTGCAGACACACAGCAAACACAGCTGAACATTGGTGACACACCCACTTCAAAGGCAAAACCTTCAGACACACAGCAAACACAGCTGAACATTGGTGACACACCCACTTCAAAGGCAAAACCTGCAGACACAGCAAACACAGCTGAACATTGGTGACACACCCACTTCAAAGGCAAAACCTGCAGACACACAGCAAACACAGCTGAACATTGGTGACACACCCACTTCAAAGGCAAAACCTTCAGACACACAGCAAACACAGCTGAACATTGGTGACACACCCACTTCAAAGGCAAAACCTGCAGACACACAGCAAACACAGCTGAACATTGGTGACACACCCACTTCAAAGGCAAAACCTGCAGACACACAGCAAACACAACTGAACATTGGTGACACACCCACTTCAAAGGCAAAACCTGCAGACACACAGCAAACACAGCTGAACATTGGTGACACACCCACTTCAAAGGCAAAACCTTCAGACACACAGCAAACACAGCTGAACATTGGTGACACACCCACTTCAAAGGCAAAATCTGCAGACACACAGGAAACACAGCTGAACATTGGTGACACACCCACTTCAAAGGCAAAACCTGCAGACACACAGCAAACACAGCTGAACATTGGTGACACACCCACTTCAAAGGCAAAACCTTCAGACACACAGCAAACACAGCTGAACATTGGTGACACACCCACTTCAAAGGCAAAATCTGCAGACACACAGCAAACACAGCTGAACATTGGTGACACACCCACTTCAAAGGCAAAACCTTCAGACACACAGGAAACACAGCTGAACATTGGTGACACACCCACTTCAAAGGCAAAACCTGCAGACACACAGGAAACACAGCTGAACATTGGTGACACACCCACTTCAAAGGCAAAACCTGCAGACACACAGGAAACACAGCTGAACATTGGTGACACACCCACTTCAAAGGCAAAACCTGCAGACACACAGCAAACACAGCTGAACATTGGTGACACCCCTAAATGGCTCCATGCTGTGAGCTAAGCCCTGCCTCTTTCCGAACACGCTGTCAATCTCTCGTTATCAAAGAACATATGCCACTATATATTCTGAAGGTTTTGCAGGGTCTGAAATGTGAACCATAGGGACCTTGATTCAAACCTGCTTCAGCTCTCCTTTCTCTTCAAAGGTTGTGGTCTGTGGACACTGTCTCCCAGTCCCTTATGGTTTCTGTGGATGTTAAGCACCTTGTTTACTTCCTTCTGGGTATAAATCAGTCTCTCAGTCTCACTCCACTACTATATTTTACTTTTAGCTTTTGAGGAAAACATGGCAGGCACTCTTTGTGGTTTTCATATGAATGGAAATTAAATGGAATATTAACTGTGACACTTATTGGTGGAAGTACTCGGGCGATATGCCGCATGAAGCCCACTGTTACTACAGACAGGGTGATACTTTCCAATGACAGGCACAGCATACAGTGTAACACTGCACCCAAAACTGCACTGCATTGTGCTGTCAGGTGTGGGAGCACCTCAACCGTTGCCGTTTGTAGAACTTGAGCTGTGTGTTACATTTGCTGTCAGTGTAAAATAACCTGCTCGGTGTCCAGCAGCTGAAACATGTGCAGGATGTCCTGCGGGGCAGGTTGCCACACGGGGGGGTCAGCCCCTGTTGGGTTGTACACGCCAGGCTCCGGCTCCTCCACCACAAAGTCCCCGCCGCTCTCGCTGGGCCCCATCATGCACCAGTCTGTAGCACCCGCTCTACGCTCACCCGCCAACTCACAGTGCGGTCAGCAACACAGCCAGGTAGGAGATAGTGTTCTTGTTGGAGCTCTGGAAGAAGAAAGACCTGCGATTTCTACGTGCTGGGATTAGTGGATACACAGAACTTTACAAGCTGTACTCACTGAATCAATTCATGTATTTTTGCCCATGGATGCAATACATCAAATTGAAACCAAAATAAAAACATGTGGGGCTTTGTTAGTATGTTACTGATGAAAGTGATAAGTAATAGCATTAATACTGATATGTATATATATATATATATATATTAATAAGGGCAAGTTGACTACAAAACTTCAACTTCAACTTCAAGCAAAGTTCTCCTTAATAACAATACACTACAACTAGTAGTAGTACAGTTGTACTAGTAGTAGTACAAGTACAATAATACTTTATTAATCCTTAAAAAGGAAATTCAGTTATCTGTCTTTGACAAATAATAGTTCTAGTACATGTAGTCATAAAATAAGTAAATACTATACACTTTCACTCACTTAATTAGAATAAAAACTTAATAAAAATCAAGTAAATAAACAGTAAAAAGAAAACACAGTTGCAATCACAATGGTGCCCATATTGTTAACACAAGCACTACTACTAGCTGTCACACCCTTACATTAATCTTAAGTAACACACACACACACGTGCGTGCGCACACACGCATGCATGCATGTGCACGTGCGCACACACACACCCTTGCATCTTCTCAAAAACAATGTATACATCCAAGCTAAAAGGCACTTAAATTCACTCGGGCCTTGCATACATCACATAAATTATGCGTAAAACGTAAAGTGAGAAGTAAAAGGATTTCAAGATATTGCACTAGGTGACTAGCAAACAACATGCATCCCCAGATCAAGCCATTAATATCAATATCACAAAAATAACACAATCTTGCCCCCCCCCCCCCCCCCCCCCCACACACACACACACACATTCATGCAAATGTGCAAAGCATGTGCATCTGACTACTGTCCACAGATCAGATGGGAAAGTGAGGGTCTGCTGGTGGTTACACTTACAGACAACGCCTGTGATGTGCCTGATTTAATGTCTGTATGGCTTTTGGAATGAATGAATGCTTGAGGCATGTTGTTTTTGTGAAGGGTTCTCTCAGCCTACCACTCTCAGGTCTCAAAGGATGTGTGTCATCTCAGACAAAATTTTCTCAAGTCAGTCAGTAAGTCATCTGACTGATTCAAGTCAAATTATTACAATATTAGTTAATAATATTACATACATGTTTAGCATTAACTTGAAAATAATAAAAATGGCATAGCCATTGGGAAAAGCCCTTAAAATAAATTAGTGTAAAGTTCAAGATTGTCAGTTAGCTGTAGTGTTACTGTTAGTGTTACTAGTGTCGGGGTTAGATAAAGCAAGGGCGTACCAGGCGCAAAACATGATTATGACAAATTGATCCAATCTATACTTGTTCAGTACACACCCAGAATCTGAACCTGACCCACCTCGCACCTAAACTGCAAGTATTTTTGTTTTTGTTTTTCCAAATTAGTCACTTTTGTGTTAAGTTGCCCCAGATCGACAAGGTTTCAGGTTAAACTTAAAGGGGTAAACATTTCGGAGCGTCAAAACTTGCCGCTCGAGATTGTGTCAAATGTCATGTACCCATAGGAATCACATCTTCCGTGCTCTCCATATTTTTTGTCGTCAATAATATACTGCCAAGGTAACGAACTGAGCTCGTCAAGATGCGACAAAATGACAAACTGCTGAATATTTTTACGACTGCCGAGACGCATAATCAAGTCATTCATGCGATAACTTCTATGAAGTGTTTGCTACAGGCAAGTGTGACTATCAAAGCATGTAATACGCATAAATACTGCGAAGTTTATTCACTTACTCAGTTACCGGAGAATCAGCAAACTTCCCGCCATGTTGGACGCGGAGTGTTGTCACGTTAATCTCCCCTGCCTGAGGATATTTTAATAAACTGTTGTGTAATCTAAAAGTAAACAATATTTCTATTCCTATCACTGAGAACACAACACTGTTATATTTTTAATCACATTGCTGAATTCTTAATATATTTTTAAGCTTTCCACTTCAACAGGCAGGACATTAATTTTTCCTTTAGTTTGTGGCTTTAGCACCGGCATATCAGGTACTGCGATCCAAGGGAAATAACCACTGATTGAGGTGCATCTGTGCAACTGGGCCGAGCCATGCGGCACTGGCACACACAGCCCGCCACACCGGCTTTGAGGGGAATGGGGGAGGGGATGCTGAAGTCATGCTGTAAATAGTTACACTGACTTGATCGGCTGTGTGTGCATCATGCAGCAGGCAGGCAAAGGAACAGAGAGGGAGAGCAGCAAAACCTGAGTGACTGAAAATTATTAAATTGGACTGATGCGTAGTTGAGTCGTGTGTTGCAGCCGGTGTGTGTGTGTGTGTATGTGTGTGTGTGCCGGGTGTCACTGAGCCTGTATGTCAGTGAGTGTCACTGTTGAGTGTGTGCCGTGTGTCCGAGTCGTGTGTTGCAGGTGTGTGTGTGTGTCAGTCACTGAGTGTGTGTGTCTTGTGTCAGCCCGGCTGTGTCGGCTGTGTCGTCACGGTGTGAGTGTGTGTGTCTTGCGTGAGCCTGTGTGTGTGAGTGTGTGTCTTGTGTGAGTGTGTGTCGTGTGCCTTGTGCGCGCGCGTGTGTGTCAGACTGACGTCAGTGACACGTGTCAGTCAGACTGACGTGACACGCACGCACGCGGCCACACACACACACACCGTGCACACACACACATACACACCGGCCGTGGCACATACACACATTTTTTCTCTCGGTATACTTTTGCCGGACTTACAATGGGTAGGCTACACAGTCACTGAGTGTGTACTTGAATGATTGGGGTAAACACGCAGGCCTACCGTGATTTCACAGCTCGATCGTTCTGATTGGTTAGAATTTTCAGACTGGAGCAAACTGAGTCCGGTGACGAACTCAGCGGCTCACTAGAAGTGTGAGCTCTGTTTGGTGGTCAGTGACAGCAGTTAATTCTGTCTTTCCCGCTCAAGACCTCAGCGACGACACACCCACGCAGTGATCCCTCGGTGGCTTCTTCCCTGAACTTGGTCTTTTCCACGTTAGGCTACATTACGCGGCGCGTGTCCAGAGTCCAGTGTCGATCCGGCGTAGCTTTGCCCGAGATGTGGGCCTGCAGACTTTGCCAGCCGAGAAGAGTGAAGACTGACCAGGACCAGGAGGAGGAGGGGAAGGAGCAGCGGGAACAACTTCACTGAGTCTCACAGCCATGGTCAGTGACGGCTGCTGCTCCAGAAGATCTTGGCCTTGCTGACGTCACGATCCTGGTCACCGATACATCGTCCCGGCGCTGCAAGGATTCTTCTGCAACTCGTACAAGACGAGTAAGCCAGTATTTTGTTTGTGTGTGTGTTTGTGTGTGTGTGTGTGTGTGTGTGTGTGTGTGTGTGTGTGTGTGTGTGTGTGTGTGTGTGTGTGTGTGTGTGTGTGTGTGTGTGTGCGTGTCAGTGTGTGTGTGTGTGTCTCTTCTCTCTTGCTTCATTCTTACTCCCTGCCTTCCTATTGTCTTTCCTTTAATCATAATAATAATAAAGATGATTTCTAGAGCGCCCATCTACCGCACAAGGTGGGAGCGCAAGGGCGCTTTACAATAACACTAACAACACACACACACACACACACACACACGCACGCACACCCGTACACTGACACACACGTGACACACACACTCACACACACACACACACACACACACACAACACACACACACACACACACACACACACACACACATATTTATCTTTTCTCCGCCTCTCTCACTCTCCACCCACCCCACCCCCAATCTCCTTTCTATCGCAGAAATTTCTATTTCTATTTTATTTTGCGGGATAATACTTCAGCCTTGACTTGCAATGTGTGCACATAATTATTCTACTTGACTGATTGGGCTACATACGTAGGCTTACATTTCACAGATCGATCGGTCGTCACGCATGAACACTAGCAAGCACGAACACATACTCACGCATGCTCACACAGTTTCTATGAACATGTAGGCCTACGTTTCGCAAGCTCGACCGTTCTGATTGGCTAGATAGTTCAAAAGTGAACTCAGCTCACTTGAAATGTGAGCTCTCAGTGTTTGCTGTCCCAGCAAATCAGTCTTTCCCGCTCAAGACGTCAGCGACGACACACACCCAGAGCTTTCTGCCTCAACTTTGGCTTTTCGCGTTCCAGTTTGCTGTCAATGTGCGTGTCCAATGACTCGGAAGAGGGAGGAAAGAAGAGGGAGGAGGATGAAAAGAGGAAGAAGCAGCGAGAACAACTTCTCACAGCCACGGTGCCGGCTGCTACCCCAGAAGATCTTGGTCTTGCTGACGTCACGATGCTGGTCAGCGATACTGAAAGAATTCTTCTGCCCGACCCGTCCTCTGTCGGTAAGACAGTTTTCTTTCTGTCTTCCTTCCTTGCTCGATTCATACTTCCTGCCTTCATATTCCCTTTCTTTTCTTTCCTTCATTTCTGCCTTCCTCACTTTTTTCCTTGCTTCTTCCAGAAATTATGAATTGTATTGATAATCGTTGTTTCCCCTCTTCCTTCCGTTTTCCTCTCACTCGCCTCAAACAACGTTTCAAGCATCAGATTCAAATACAGGCACGCGCGCGCGCGAACCAGCACACACGCGCATCTCCACATGCACGCGCATTTACATTCGCACTTACATACAAATCAGTCACACATATAATCTCTCTCTCTCTCTCTCTCTCTCTCTCTCTCTCTCTCTCTCTCTCTCTCTCTCTCTCTCGCCCCAAGCGATAAAATGTATCAGATTCACACGCACGCACGCACACACGCGCACGCGCGCACACGCACGCACGCACGCACGCACGCACGCACGCACGCACACACACACACACACACACACACACACACACACACACACACACACACACACACACACACACACACACACACACACACACACACACACACACACACACACACACACACACACACACACAGATGTACGCATCCAAGGATTGTTCCTAGGGAAGGTTGGAGTATTTGTTGAACCCACCTACAAATGTTTTCTGTCAGTACTGCGAGAAGGCCTGAGGAGCAGGTGCCAAGCTTCCTGAAAGTCGCCCACCAGCACACTGGACAGGAAGAGGGCCAGTAAATGAAGGCATCATGTTTGGTGAGTTGAGTTTTTTGTTTGTTTGTTTATTTGTTTTTTGAGGAGTGTGCATGGTTGGATGGGAATGGATGTGTGAGTGTCCGAGTCACCAGGAGTCAGCCTGAAGCCAGGCAGGTTATTGTGGAGGTTGTTAGAAAAGACATTGTTGCCGGGCGATGTTGGAATATTTGTTGAACACATCTACAAATGTTTTATGTCAGTACTGAAGAATGCGAGAAGGCCTCCGACGTGGAGCAGTACTGAGGAACATGTGCCAAGCTTCCTGGCCGTCGCTCACCACCACAATGAACAGGAAGAGGACAAGTAAACGCAGGCGTCATGTTTGGTGAGTTCAGGGTTTTGCTCTTTCTTTGTTTTAGGAGTGTGCATGGGTGGATGGGAATGGATGTGTGAGTGAATGTTTGTCTTTACGATGCCATTCTTGCGTGCAGACTCTGAAACGTGAAGAAAGATGTCTAGGGCCTGACCTCCAATGTCCGCGATAACGACATCATCAGGCTCCACGTGTCCGAGTCACCAGGAGTCAGCCTGGGGAGCTGCTGAAGCCAGGCAGGAAAGGGGTATTGTGGATGTTGTTAGAAAGGCCATTGTTGCCGGGCGATGTTGTTGAACACGTCAACCAATGTTTTCTGTCAGTATTGTCCTAGGCGAGAAGGCCTCCGACGTGGAGCAGTCCTGAGGAGCATCAGCCAAGCTCCTGTCCATTGCCCACCACCACACTGGACAGGAAGAGGACAACTAAACGAAGACGTCATATTCGGTCAGGTTTGCTCTTTCTTTGTTTTAGGAGTCTGCATGGGTGGATGGGAATGGGTGTGTGAGCGATTGTCTTTACGGTGCCATTCTTGTGCGCAGACTTTGGACCGTGGAGAAAGATGTCTAGGGCCTGACCTCCAATGTCCGCCATAACGACATCAGGCACCACGTGTCCGAGTCACCAGGAGCCAGCCTGGGGAGCTGCTGAAGCCAGGCAGGAAAGGCGTATTGTGGATGTTGTTAGAAAGGCCATTGTTGCCGGGCGATGTTGGAATATTTGTTGAACACATCTGTAAATGTTTTCTGTCAGCACTGCCCTAAGCAAGAAGGCCTCCGACGTGGAGCAGTCCTGAGAAGCATCCGTCGCCCACCACCACATTCGACAGGAAGAGGACAACTAGACGAAGGCGTCATGTTAGGTGAGTTGAAGGTTTCGTCTTTGTCTTAGTAGTGTACATGGGTGGGTGGGAATGGATGTGTCAGTGAATGTCTTTACAATGCCTTTCTTGTGCGCAGACTCTGGACCATGGAGAAAGATGACTAGGGCCTGAGAAAGTTGTTTAGGAGAATCTGCCAAGCTTCCTGGCCGTCGCCCACCACCACATTGGACAGGACTGAAGAGGACAACTAAACGAAGACGTCCTGTTTGGTGAGTTGGGTGTTTTGCTCTTTGTTTGCTTTAGGAGTGTGCATGGGTGGATGGGTTATTGTGGGAATGGATGTGTGAGTGGATGTCTTTAGAATGCCATTGTACTGCGCAGACTCTGGACCGTGGAGAACGATGTCTAGGGACTGTCCTGCAATGTCCGCGATAACGACATCATCAGGCTCCACGTGTCCGAGTCACCAGGAATCACCAGGGGAGCTGCTGAAGCCAGGCAGGAAAAGGTTATTGTGGAGGTTGTTACAAAGGTCATTGTTGTCGGGCAATGTTGGAGTATGCGTTGAACACATCTACAAATGTTTTTTGTCAGTACTGTCCTAGGCGAGAAGACCTCCGACGTGGAGCAGTCGTGACGAGCATCTGCCAAGCTTCCTGGCCGTCGCCCACCACCACATTGGACAGGAAGAGGACAACGAAACGAAGGCGTTATGTTTGGTGGGTTGAGGGTTTTGCTCTTTATTTGCTTGAGGAGAGTGCATGGGTGGATGGGAATGGATGTGTGAGCGAATGTTTGTCTTTAGGATGCCATTCTTGTGCGCAGACTCTAGACCGTGGAGAAAGATGTCTAGGGCCTGACCTCCAATGTCCGCGATAACGACATCATCAGGCTCCACGTGTCCGAGTCACCAGCAGTCAGCCTGGGGAGCTGCTGAAGCCAGGCAAAGAAAGGGTTATTGTGGAGGTTGTTCGAAAGGGCATTGTTGCCGGGCGATGGTCGAGTATTTGTTGAACACATCAACAAATGTTTTCTGTCAGTAGCCTACTGTTCAGGGCGACAATGCCTCCGACGTGGAGCAGTCCTGAGAAGCATCTGCCAAACTTCCTGGCCGTCGCCCACCAACACATTGGACAGGAAGAGGACAGCTAAAGAAGGACGTTATGTTTGGTGAGTTGAACGTTTTGGTCTTTGTTTGTTTTAGGAGTGTGGATGGGTGGATGGGGTTGGATGTGTTAGTGAATGTCCTTGACGATATGTAGTTAAATTTGTGTAACCGGTATCTGGCGCTCCGAGGATAGACAAAAATCGACTGTGTCAAGGTAGTAAATGTGCTGCTAAACTCACTTAAATCACACTTCAAGGCTTGCAGGTAGCAAATTGGTGTTGCTGATGCAGCTGCAATCTGGCACTTTGCAGTCACAATTCAGGCTTTAATTTCACCGCTGCAAAATCAACTGTGCAGCTCAGCAATGGAACTGTGCCTCGCTTTTTTCCGACAGCTGTAAATTTGCTGCAAGTTTTAGAGTTGTAAGAGTAATCGGCGGCTGAGGCATCAGACCCCAAAGTCTTGCAGCAGCGAATATTAATTTGGCACTGCACTGTAAAGTTGATTATATAAATATCTGGAAAACTACCTCCCTTTTTCGAAGTCGAAAAAGTAAAGCTCTTGCCCGGAAACACACACACACGCACGCACACAGACCTGTCTGGGGATGTCTTTTTGGACTTTAAAAAAGCGTTCGATCTTGTTGATCAAAGAATCTTGCTCTCAAAGCTTTCTGTCTATTTAAACGGTTCGAACGCATTGCTCTTTCTGCTCTTGCTCTTTCTGTTCAAACTTAAAAATAGAGTACAACTTGCCTTTAATATCCGTGGCTCCTGCTCTTTTGAGAGAACTGTTAAATATGGTGTACCACAAGGGTCAGCCTGTACTCTTCTGCATTTATGTTATAATGGCCGACCTCTACATATTCCATTAAACTCTGCAGAATACCAGATAGTGCTCGCGGATGACAAAACAATTCATACAACAGGAAAAAGCATCGTGTGTGTGTGTGTGTGTGTGTGTGTGTGTGTGTGTTTGTGTTTGTGTTTGTGTGTTTGTGTGAAGTGTCACGTCCCTGTTTTCCCTCACTGAATGGAGTAGTGAAGCCGAGTGGCGACCACTGAGACCACATGTGACTTAATCACCACCGGGACCAGTCGCTTTGAATCAGTTCTGACTCCTTCTTCCACCTGGACCTTTCAAGACGTGATGCACAACTTCAGTAAAGAACTGGCCTTGTCCAAACATATTTTTGTACAACTTGTACTGAGAAGAGCTCAAAATAAAAACGCATGGTTTGCAAATGAGTATTTAAAACAATGTTTTTATTGGCTGAATTCAGGAAAACTGAAACAACAACAACAAACAAACAAACGCATCTAGGCCATTAGCCAGAAAGCGTTACGGACGCCTACCGCTGCCTACTTGACGTTTTCCCTTGTGTGAAATGAACACGCACGTCACGTGCCGGATATCAGAGGCCCCGGCTGGCGACAGGAACGCCTGGACACCGGACGATGTTTTATTCAGCCAGTCCCGCTGATGTTCGCCTGCCGCGAAACTGTAAAATCAAAATAACATAAATGGAGCATTCAGAGCAAAGCAAAAACCTAAAACAAGAATGACTGCTAGCGTTCTAAAATTGAACAAGATCCAAACACATAAAAGGTTAAAAAGAACGCTCAGCGTTTATTAGGGCAAAACAAAAAGATCACAAACAAACAAAAAGATCACGGAGCTGTTCGAAAACTATATCTTGTGCCTAAGAGTTTATTTTGATCTTCTCTACCCGTTAAAACAAGATATGTTCCAAACACAAAAAGGTTCAAACGAACGCATATTTATTTTAACACGGACACACAGTATGCAAATTTTCGGGAAATTCCCCTTTATCAAGCCACAAAACGACACTTAACAAATAAAGGGTTAAAAACGATGAAATATGAAAGAAAAAGACTTGTTTTGGTTGAGTCTTTGCAGCTTGTTCGGTGCTTGGAAGTTTGTTGGCATCCAACCAAGTTTCAAAAGAATCAAACTGTCTTTTTGGTCGTACGACTCTCGCTACTCGCTTCGCTTACAGTCTCAGTTACGGGCTGTCTTGGCTGATGAACTCATCCTCTGAACGATGAACTCAAGGCCCAGACTTTAGTCAGAGAAGTGTCAAAAAGATTGCTCTCCTTGAAAAGGACTAGCAGATACTGTAAGTCCTTTCTTCCCACAGCCATCAGACTGTACAACGATCACCTTAGTGTGTGAAACAACGTATTGTTGCTTCCTGCTGGACCTTCTGGGTTTTACTGCCGCCCTGCAGCTGCTTCTCTCTCTCTCTCTCTCTCTCTCTCTCTCTCTCTCTCTCTCTCTCTCTCTCTCTCTCTCTCTCTCTCTCTCTCTCTCTCTCTCTCTCTCTCTCTCTGTGCAGGCGGTTTATAGAGAAGAACCGTCTCAGTGTCCTGATCAGGGTTTTGTAGTTCTCGTTGTCCTTTGCGGGCCACTTTTGACCTGCTCACATCTGTCCACGGGCTTACCCACACCTGTCCACAGGTTCTCCCACACCTGTCCCCTGGCCCACACCTGTCCACAGGCGTTGCCCGCATCTGTCCACAGGCGTTGCCCACACCTGTCCACTGGCTTGCCCACACCTGTCCCCTGGCTTGCCCACACATGTCCACTGGCTTTCCCACACCTCAGGAATGCTCCGGCCACTAGCCCGGTGAGACAAAAGTGTGACGGATTTGGATGTGAGGCATAATGATGTTTTCAGCTGGTGCAAATGGGACACCAGTCGCTAATAGCTGATTCGCCGTCAAAAGGTTGTGTGTGTGTGTGTGTGTGTGCGTGTGCGTGTGTGTTGTGTATGTGCGTTCGTGCGTTCGTGTGTGTGTGTGTGTGTATGCGTGCGTGTGTGTGTGCGTGTGTGTGTTGAGTGCGTGCGTGCGTGCGTGCGTGCGCGTGTGTGTTTGTGAGCGTGTGTGTGTGTGTGTGTGTGTGTTGTGTGTGTGTGTGTGTGTGATACTTTGTATGAATAGGCATACTTCTTATTGTTATCTTTGTCTCTCTCTCTTTGTCTCTGTCTGTCTGTCTGTCTGTCTGTCTGTCTGTCTGTCTGTCTGTCTGTCTGTCTGTCTGTCTGTCTGTCTGTCTGTCTGTCCTCTCTCTCTCTCTCTCTCTCTCTCTCTCTCTCTCTCTCTCTCTCTCTCTCTCTCTCTCTCTCTCTCGCTCTCTCTCTCTCTCTTTCTTTGCGTTCCACACTTTCGTGGATTTAAGTTGTAAAGCGCTTCGAGCTGCCAACAACACCGTATAAATTCCCTAATATTATTTTGCTATTATTACCATGTGTCCTGGTTCCGAGCGCTGTCAGCCGTATCAGCGTGGGCAATGGTTCGTGGATGGGAGAATGCGGTGTTGATGTGAGCGTTGCAGCTGACGTCCTGCCCAGGA
>JABMCL010002261.1:0-7500 GCA_018857735.1 Alviniconcha marisindica
GAACAGCCTGGCCAGGTTTGTGGAATATTATTTACTTAGTAGCACCCGGGTTTACGTTAATGGTATGCAGTAGTGTAGCGGTTGTCAAAATTACAATAGTGAACTGAATGAAATATCATGGATGTGACATGCCTATGATGTTGCGTGAGAGAGAGCGAGTCCGTGAGTGGATCACCCAGAGCGTATGTGTGAGAACATGCCGTGTGTGATTACCCTGGGACTGCATGCACGTATGTGTGAGTGAGGGGTGCCCGTTGTTATTAGTAACAAAACAACAACATCGAACAGCAAGGACAGAAATTTCCCCGACACGTGACAGTCATTGTGTGTGTTGTATCAGTCATTGTGTTTGTTGTATCAGTCATTGTGTGTGTTTGTTGTCAGTGTCACTGAGTCAGTGTCAGTGGCTGTAACAGGCCTGATTCAGTGTTTTAGGAGTGTAGATAAAGCACCGCCCTGACGGCAGTCTATACTGATGGAGTTCACGGAACACTGAGGAAGAAAAACGACACTAGGCTACGCTCGATAAACGCAAACACACCAACACAACCAGATTTATTCAACTCTACCTCAGTGCTCTGCAATAATAGGCCTACTGCCGCCGTTCTTGGAATGAGCGGTTTCCACAGTAACATGCTACGTACACAGCTGGGCCACGCTGGCTCTATGGCTGGGCCAAGCACAGACACTACACTACAGTAGTATCTCTGGGCCAACGCCTGGGGCCTTAACTATGAATCGGGACTACGGTAGGCCAGGCCTAAACCAAAGTCCCTGACTTTAGAGTCCGAGACGTTGAGTTAGGCAAAGTTCGTATACATGGACGCGGACAATGGTCGAGACAACAGAGTCTCTGACTTCGCGCTGATAAGAAAGTGGTCATCACACGCGTCATCGCTTGTGCTAACTTTAGACGGGGCAATCCCATCTGGGCATGCGGGACCGACACGCTTCGTTCACTTCCCTGCGACGTATTTCGCACGCGCAAACATCGGTAAACATAAACATTAGGTGAAGGCATGCCTGGCAGGCCCCGATTCTGGATGTGATTCGCCATGTTTTACTTCTGCAACACCCAAGCGATCTCGACGAGGTCATTATTCGTAAAAACGCTAATCTCTCGACATCTTCGATGGAGTATTCTTCTTGGTATTTACTGAATCGAGTAACCGTAGCATCGTCTGCTGCGTCGGCCATTTTGAACTTGTCAGAAAGGGCTGAGTGGACGCTGTGAAATCAGGTAGCCTACGCTGTACAGATGAATTTAAATAACAAGAAAATAAATCAAGTGAGAATGTAAGACGTCAAGCAAACTTGCTCTCATAATAATTTGCAAACATTAAATCGTACGATCACATTAATCAGTCATTATGCCTGTGTCGCTCGGCGAGTGCGACCTTTCTTCCCTCCAAAATGAAAGAGCTTTGGTCGACGAACATCAGTCTAGTTGAAGTAAACGAAAGAAAAAAATAGAAGAAAAAAAAGAGAGAGAAGCCGCTGGATTAAGACGTAAAGACGCAACAACAGCAAAAAAACTAACAAAAACAACAAGAAAAACCTACTTTCCAAGCATAACAAGGCCAAAAGCAGTCATAGTCCCGGCGCCTTTTGGAAACGCTCCTAAATATCGGCTGTTTAGGCCCGAGGTTCGGCCCGGACTTTGGTGGTCCACGCTGGCTCTATGGCTGGGCCAAGCACAGACACTACACTACAGTAGTATCTCTGGGCCAACGCCTGCTCACTTCGCCAGGTGGCTGCGTCGGAGTCTCGGTGGTCTGAGCGGTGCAGAGCGGATTCCACCCACTGAGCTTGAGCGGACCCCACGCCCTGGCAGTCAAGTTGGGAATCCCCCTTCTGGTCACGTGGTAGCACTGATACAAGAATAGCGCGAGCAGCCGTCTGCAACTCACACCACACACACGCACACACTACGCGTTACACTCAGACGCCAACAACGCACAGCAGCGTACTTCGCTGGTTTTTCCCCCCGAGTGCATGTCCCTCCCGTATCTCGGTGTGTGCAGGGCGCGTGAACGCGGCAATATCGGACGAAAGTTGTGGAGACTTGGGCGAGGGAGTAAGCAGCGTACGGGAGCCTCTCGTGGGAACTGCATATGACGCAGTGAGTCGTGAAGACGTGTTGCCGACTGAGTCGGCGAGAAGTTGACTGGCACATTGTCAGCGTACGTGTGGCTAAGAGTAAGACTGACAGAGCGATGGAGAATGACACGCTACGGACGGAGCAGACGAATTTTCTGAACAACAACAGCACTGAGGAAGGGCATCACACGGAGGTCAGTGATCTTGCTGTGGTTTGTGTAGTGAACACACACACACACACCCCCCAACCACCCACACAAACCAAAACACACCACACACCCACACCTTTTCTCTCTCTCTCTCTCTCTCTCTCTCTCTCTCTCTCTTCTCTCACCACACACACACACACACAAAAACAAAACACACACAACACCACAAAAACCCACCACACACACACACACATCACACGCGCGCACACACTCACTCTCCCTCTCTCTTTTCTTCTCTCTCTCTCTCTCTCTCCTCTCTCCAACAACCACACACACCCCACACACACACAACCACACCACACACACCACAAAAACCCCCCTCTACCGACAGCTTGACACACTACCGACTACTCATTTGAAGGAGAGGGGGAAAAAGAGAGGAGAGAGGAGAGAAGAGAGAGAGAGAGAGAGAGAGAGAGAGAGAGAGAGAGCAGGGTGATGTTGAACATGGCACAAGGCCGAATGCGATCAGCACTGCCAGAACAGCCCAGAGGTGAAGGCAATCCTCTAATATAACGTAGTCAGGCTGACGCCTACAATGATGGAGCCGAAGGTTACAGCACGGAGAACTGATGCACTCGTTTTATTCCACGTACCGCTGCAGTCAGTTTCACCAGTGGCTGTCAGTGTGGTTATCACGGTACAGGTTGTCAGTGTGGTAGTCACGGTACATGTTGTCAGTGTGGTTATCACGGTACGGTTTGTCAATGTGGTAGTCACGGTACAGGTTGTCAGTGTGGTAGTCACGGTACAGGTTGTCAGTGTGGAAGTCACGGTACAGGTTGTCAGTCACGGTACAGGTTGTCAGTGTAGTTATTACGGTACAGCTTGTCAGTGTAGTAGTCAGGGTAGTTTGTCAGTGTGGTAGTCACGGCACAGCTGGCTTGTCAGTGTGGTAGTCACGGCACAGCCGGATTGTCAGTGTGGTAGTCACGTTACATGTTGGCAGTCACGGTACAGGCTGTCAGTGTGGTAGTGACGGTACAGGTTGTCAGTGTGGTAGTGACGGTACAGGCTGTCAGTGTGGTAGTGACGGTACAGGTTGTCAATGTGGCAGTCACGGTAAGGTTGTCAATGTGGTAGGACGGTACGGTTTCAGTGTGGTAGTACGGTACAGGTTGTCGTGTGGTAGTACGGGACAGGTTGTCAGTGTGGTAGTCACTGTGCAGGCTGTCAGTGTGGTTGTCACGGTACAGGTTGTCAGTGTAGTTATCACGGTACAGGTTGTCAGTGTGGTAGTCACGGTACAGGCTGTCAGTGTAGTTATCACGGTACAAGTTGTCAGTGTAGTTATCACGGTACAGGTTGTCAGTGTAGTTATCACGGTACAGGTTGTCAGTGTGGTAGTGACGGTACAGGTTGTCAGTGTGGTAGTCACGGTACAGGTTGTCAGTGTGGTAGTCACTGTGCAGGCTGTCAGTGTGGTTGTCACGGTACAGGTTGTCAGTGTAGTTATCACGGTACAGGCTGTCAGTGTGGTAGTCACGGCACAGCCGGATTGTTTCAGTGTGGTATCGGTACAGTGTCAGTGTGGTATACGGTACAGTGTCAGTGTGGTATCACGGTACAGTGTCAGTGTGGAGCGGTACAGGTGTCAGTGTGGTAGTCACGGTACAGGTGTCAGTGTGGTAGTCACGGTACAGACTGTCAGTGTGGTAGTCACGGTACAGGCTGTCAGTGTGGTAGTCACGGTACAGGCTGTCAGTGTGGTAGTCACGGTACAGACTGTCAGTGTGGTAGTCACGGTACAGGCTGTCAGTGTGGTAGTCACGGTACAGGCTGTCAGTGTGGTAGTCACGGTACAGGTTGTCAGTGTAGTTATCACGGTACAAGTTGTCAGTGTAGTTATCACGGTACAGGCTGTCAGTGTAGTTATCACGGTACAGGTTGTCAGTGTAGTTATCCCGGTAGAGCTTGGTCAGGGTAGAGTTTGTGAACATGGTAGTCAGGGTAGAGTTTGTCAACATGGTGGTCAGGGTAGAGTTTGTCAACATGGTGGTCAGCCCGGTAGAGTTTGTCAACATGGTGGTCAGGGTAGAGATTGGCAACATTGGTTGGGGGAGTTTTTAGTGGAAAAAGGGGAATTCCAAAAATGGTGGGATTTCGGGAATTCGAAGGGTATTTTAATTTAAAACAGCGGGAAATAGGGGGAGGAAAAAAAATGTTATTAAATTGGTAAAATCAGGGAGAACTGTCAGTATGTAAATCAGGGGGAGAAAACCCTGCAGTATTAAATGGGTAGAGATTTAGTATGTAAATCAGGGCAGACACTGTCAGTATGTAAATCAGGGTAGAGTTGTGAGTATGTAAATCAGGGCAGACACTGTCAGTATGTAAATCAGGGTAGAGGTTGTGAGTATGTAAATCAGGGCAGACACTGTCAGTATGTAAATCAGGGTAGAGATTGTGAGTATGTAAATCAGGGCAGACACTGTCAGTATGTAAATCAGGGTAGAGGTTGTGAGTATGTAAATCAGGGCAGACACTGTCAGTATGTAAATCAGGGTAGAGGTTGTGAGTATGTAAATCAGGGCAGACACGTCAGTATGTAAATCAGGGTAGAGATTGTGAGTATGTAAATCAGGGCAGACACTGTCAGTATGTAAATCAGGGTAGAGTTGTGAGTATGTAAATCAGGGCAGACACTGTCAGTATGTAAATCAGGGTAGAGTTGTGAGTATGTAAATCAGGGCAGACACTGTCAGTATGTAAATCAGGGTAGAGATTGTGAGTATGTAAATCAGGGCAGACACTGTCAGTATGTAAATCAGGGTAGAGATTGTGAGTATGTAAATCAGGGCAGACACTGTCAGTATGTAAATCAGGGTAGAGGTTGTGAGTATGTAAATCAGGGCAGACACTGTCAGTATGTAAATCAGGGTAGAGATTGTGAGTATGTAAATCAGGGAGAATGTCAGTAGTAAATCAGGGTAGAATTGTAGTTGAAACAGGAGAACTGTTGGGATGTAAACGGTAGAATTTTTAGTAGGGAAATTTTAGGGCAAAAACAAAATTTTTAGTATGGGAAATTTTAGGGTAGAATTGTAGTTGAAACAGGTAGATATTGTTAGTTAAAGGTAGATATTGTCAGTACGGGAGATATTGTCAGTGTGCAAACACGGTAGATACTGTGTGTATGGCCATAACGGTAGATATTGTCAGTACGGTAGATATTGTCAGTGTGCAAAGCACGGTAGATACTGTGTGTATGTCCATAACGGTAGATATTGTCAGTGGGGAAGCAGGTGAAAGGCCAAAAGGTAGATACTGTGGGGGGTATTTTTTCCATAACGGTAGATATTGTCAGTACGGTAGATATTGTCAGTGTGCAAAGCACGGTAGATACTGTGTGTATGGCCATAACGGTAGATATTGTCAGTACGGTAGATATTGTCAGTGTGCAAAGCACGGTAGATACTGTGTGTATGTCCATAAGGAGAAATTTTCAGTACGGTAGATATTGTCAGTGTGCAAAGCACGGTAGATACTGTGTGTATGGCCATAACGGTAGATATTGTCAGTGTGCAAAGCACGGTAGATACTGTGTGTATGGCCATAACGGTAGATATTGTCAGTACGGTAGATATTGTCAGTGTGCAAAGCACGGTAGATACTGTGTGTATGGCCATAACGGTAGATATTGTCAGTACGGTAGATATTGTCAGTGTGCAAAGCACGGTAGATACTGTGTGTATGTCCATAACGGTAGATATTGTCAGTACGGTAGATATTGTCAGTGTGCAAAGCACGGTAGATACTGTGTGTATGGCCATAACGGTAGATATTGTCAGTGTGCAAAGCACGGTAGATACTGTGTGTATGGCCATAACGGTAGATATTGTCAGTACGGTAGATATTGTCAGTGTGCAAAGCACGGTAGATACTGTGTGTATGGCCATAACGGTAGATATTGTCAGTACGGTAGATATTGTCAGTGTGCAAAGCACGGTAGATACTGTGTGTATGTCCATAACGGTAGATATTGTCAGTACGGTAGATATTGTCAGTGTGCAAAGCACGGTAGATACTGTGTGTATGGCCATAACGGTAGATATTGTCAGTGTGCAAAGCACGGTAGATACTGTGTGTATGGCCATAACGGTAGATATTGTCAGTACGGTAGATATTGTCAGTGTGCAAAGCACGGTAGATACTGTGTGTATGGCCATAACGGTAGATATTGTCAGTACGGTAGATATTGTCAGTGTGCAAAGCACGGTAGATACTGTGTGTATGCCATAACGGTAGATATTGTCAGTACGGTAGATATTGTCAGTGTGCAAAGCACGGTAGATACTGTGTGTATGGCCATAACGGTAGATATTGTCAGTGTGCAAAGCACGGTAGATACTGTGTGTATGGCCATAACGGTAGATATTGTCAGTACGGTAGATATTGTCAGTGTGCAAAGCACGGTAGATACTGTGTGTATGGCCATAACGGTAGATATTGTCAGTACGGTAGATATTGTCAGTGTGCAAACACGGTAGATACTGTGTGTATGTCCATAACGGTAGATATTGTCAGTACGGTAGATATTGTCAGTGTGCAAAGCACGGTAGATACTGTGTGTATGGCCATAACGGTAGATATTGTCAGTGTGCAAAGCACGGTAGATACTGTGTGTATGGCCATAACGGTAGATATTGTCAGTACGGTAGATATTGTCAGTGTGCAAAGCACGGTAGATACTGTGTGTATGGCCATAACGGTAGATATTGTCAGTACGGTAGATATTGTCAGTGTGCAAAGCACGGTAGATACTGTGTGTATGGCCATAACGGTAGAATTGTCAGGGAAAAAGGTAAAAGGGGTTGAAAAACTAGATATTGTGATGGTGGAGGTTTTTTCATTTCAAAGGGCCCCCCCTAGAAAAAGTTGGTTATGGGCTTAAAAAGGGTTTTTTCCCTACGTTGCCCTGGAAAACGTATGGGTTTATGGGCTTGGGAAATTTCGTCTAATATTGGGCGTGGAAAACCGTATGGGTTTATGGGCTTGGGAGTTGTCGCACATCCATAGGGTCCCCCGAGAAAACCCATGGTTATGGGGGGTTGGGCAGTTGTTGTCATTTTTACTGGTCGCCCTGAGAAAACCGTCATGGTTGACTGGGCGTTGGGCAGGGTCTATCATCCATACTTCGCCCTGAGAAAACCGTCATGGTTGACTGGGCGTTAGAAAGCATTTATCTGTC
>JABMCL010002261.1:12500-20000 GCA_018857735.1 Alviniconcha marisindica
AAGCAATGAAAATCTCTGGCCACAGCAAAGAAAGCAATGAAAATCTCTGGCCACAGCAAAGAGAGTTTAAAAATCTCTGGTCACAGCAAAGAGAGTTTGAAAATCTCGGGTCACAGCAAAGAGAGTTTGAAAATCTCTGGTCACAGCAAAGAGAGTTTGAAAATCTCTGGCCACAGCAAAGAGAGTTTAAAAATCTCTGGCCACAGCAAAGAGAGTTTAACAATCTCTGACCACAGCAAAGAAAGCAATGAAAATCTCTGGCCACAGCAAAGAGAGTTTAAAAATCTCTGGCCACAGCAAAGAAAGCAATGAAAATCTCTGGCCACAGCAAAGAAAGCAATGAAAATCTCTGGCCACAGCAAAGAGAGTTTGAAAATCTCTGGCCACAGCAAAGAGAGTTTAAAAATCTCTGGTCACAGCAAAGAGAGTTTGAAAATCTCTGGTCACAGCAAAGAGAGTTTAAAAATCTCTGGCCACAGCAAAGAGAGTTTGAAAATCTCTGGCCACAGCAAAGAGAGTTTAACAATCTCTGGTCACAGCAAAGAGAGTTTAAAAATCTCTGGTCACAGCAAAGAGAGTTTGAAAATCTCTGGCCACAGCAAAGAGAGTTTGAAAATCTCTGGTCACAGCAAAGAGAGTTTGAAAATCTCGGGTGCAGTATGGCTCGTTTTGGATAACCCGTTTGTTTTGTTGTGGGTGTGGTAGTGATGATGAATAATTGAACCAACTCCGAAAAAAAGATAGGGGGCGGAGAGAGAGAGAGACAGAGACAGAGACAGAGACAGAGACAGAGAGACAGGCAGGCAGACAGACAGACAGACAGAGACAGAGAGACACACACAGAGACAGAGAGAGAGAGAGTTTGCATAGTGCATGCTCGCCAGATGTCACATGTTTGAGTGATTCAACTTTCTCGATCTTGTAGCTCTAAAAATAGTCGCGTTTTGCTGTCAGCAGGAATAATCTCTCCACATGTTGTAATTCACGGGCAGTCGGAGCTGTCACGTCAGTGACTCACTGAAAAGGGAAACCCCGAATTAGTCGAGTGTATGTGTGTGTGTGTGTGTGTGTGTGTGTGTGTGTGTGCGTGCGTGCGTGCGTGCGTGCGTGCGTGCGTGCGTGCGTGCGTGCGTGCGTGCGTGCGAGGCATACAGTATTATGGCCACATAATTATCATTCTTTGATTTTTAATGATGCATTTTTATGTTGATCTTGTAAAGTGCGGTGTGCTCACCCGTGTCGCTGAGATACGGCGCTATAGAAATGACCGCTGTCATCATTATTATTATTATTATTTCACAGAACAGAAAAAAATCGTACACGATCAAGGCCTATCGGCGGAGATTTACGCAGATGAATCAGCTCCACCTTGTTGTAATGTGTGCGTGTGTGAGGCTGCAGCAACGACTGAAGAGGTGTGCCTCATTGTGTGAGTGAGGCTGCAGCAACGACTGAAGAGGTGTGCCTCATTGTGTGAGTGAGGCTGAAGCAACGAGTGAAGAGGTGTGCCTCATTGTGTGAGTGAGGCTGAAGCAACGAGTGAAGAGGTGTGCCTCATTGTGTGAGTGAGGCTGAAGCAACGAGTGAAGAGGTATGCCTCGTTGTGTGTGAAAGGCTGAAGCAACGACTGAAGAGGTATGCCTCGTTGTGTGTGAGGCTGCAGCAACGACTGAAGAGGTATGCCTCGTTGTGTGTGAGGCTGCAGCAACGAGTGAAGAGGTATGCTTCGTTGTGTGTGTGAAAGGCTGAAGCAACGACTGAAGATGTTGCAAGGCATCGTGTGCTAACGACGCCGTATTGACATAGTGCAGCAGGAAACCTGTCACGTGAAACACCAGCAGACATTTATCGTGGAGAAGCAGACATCGCAGGGGGTGTGTTCTTTTACAGGCGCGCGCAGTCCATCAGGTCTATGCAAGAGCGCGTCATTTTTGATTTATTAAAAAAAGAAAGAAAAAAAAGAAGAAAAAAAGAGAGTGGAATATGTCTCTCGGTTCCGTAAATAAAATGAAGGGGTTTTCGAGTAATTTTAAGTTCATAACTCGAATGATCTTGCTGTGGCAAGAAGTATCACACACACACACACACACACACACACACACACACACACACCACGCACGCACGCACGCACGCACGCACGCGCGCACGCACGCACGCACGCGCACGCACGCACGCACGCACACACACACACACACACACACACACAAGATAGAAGGGGGAGGGGGGAGCACAGAGAGAGGGGGGGGGGGCACCAGGGGTAGAGTCACATGCACTACTGTGCTACGGCTGTCGCTCGCTTTTCGTTCTTGTTGATTATTATGCTTTGCTCTTATTTCTCCCCCTCCTTTATTTGTGCTGGTGTCAACTTTGTTGGCGGCTATAAATGACACGCCTTCTTTTATTTGAGTTGTTTGTAATAAACTTACTACTGTTTGAGCACCAACAAAAAACTGCTCGTTAGCTGACAGTTTTCTGGACCCTACGGCGTAACTAAATATGGCAGTGGTTGAAGGAAGGATGTCGTAAACCAGTGCTTGGTGTTTGCGTAAAGTGTTGTTCCTCACAGTCAGCAGGCACACAGCAACAGCGAGTTGGCTATCACAGTAAATGCGGAAAGTGGCAGAAGTGAAGTGCTTCCTGAGGAAATGACAATAGTGGGCTGTAGAATCTCCACGGTCGCCAGACTGACGGGACAGCTGACGAGTGTTAACTCGAGGTGATCTCATACTTGGTGCAAAATGGCATCGTGCAATCTCCTTTTGGGGACAGGAGATAGTTTTTCAAGTTTAAATTATTATTGTTATTATTATTAGTCTAAATATATGATTACTTTGCACTGAATGTAGAATTTATGTTTGCGTAAACAATAGCGCGTCCATTGTCTATGGGTATGCTTTGGTTTTTCTTCTGATTTTCTTTGAGTTCGATTAAGGAAGATGGATCATCAAGATTAATTTACCCTTTGTATCGCAATTCGATATGGCTCTCTGACATTTGTTGAGAAATCTGTCAGTTAGTCTTTAAAACATGGTATGGTTCTGTGGACGCAGAAAATTGTTCTTTCCGTTGAAGGGCCAGAGCTGTCAGTTCCTTCCCCCCGCGCCACTGGTTTTCACAAAGACATGAAATAACTCCGTTAGTCAAGAAGCATCACACACACACACACACACACACACACACACACACACACTCACTCACTCACTCACTCACTCACTCACACTCACACACACCGTTACACACTTACACACACACACACACACACACACACACACACACACAACACACACACACACACACACACACACACACACACACACACACACACACACACACAACACACACACACACATACACGCATGCGCTCACACACACAAACACACCACACACACACACACACAACACACACAACACACACACACACCCACACACAAACACACACACATGCAGCATGCTCACACACAACAACACACAAACACACACACACACACACCCCACAACACACACCAACACACACACACAACACACACACACACACACATCTCACTCACCACAACAACCCAACACACACACACACACACACACACACACACACACACACACATCACTACCACACACACACACACACACACACACACACACACACACACACACACACACACACACACACACACACACACACACACACACACGTTAATCGGGTTAAACGTTACAGAATACTTTTTCTACGTTTAAGCGGCTGCATACAAATTGCGGCTCTGATACTACCGTTCCCGCCATAGGCTACTGCTGAGGAGAAAAGGAACACTTGTACGGACCAAAGCTACACCACGTACCACTGGAGACCAGAAATGAACTGTTCAAGAAAATGTGGATTTACTCGTCAAGACACATCGTAATCAACACAGGCGGCGAAGAGGAGGCAGGAACATCTCGACTGGGAAAAGGTCATTAGGTCAATGACATCTGCTACAATTGAAGCAAACAAACTTTGTAGTTGAAACTGACAAGGCTGTGTCACGCGGTGTCCAATCAGTTTGAGTTTGCGACGTCACGCGCGTTGCAAAACGACAGACTTTCCCTGTCCAGGAATAAACATGAGCCAATAGCTATTTCTGAGGCTTTTGACGACTCGCGCATGTGGAAGAGGGTCGGACTTCCGACTCTAGCAGATGGGAATTAGGGGCTATCCAGCTTTTATTTTTGGGTTCATCACACGTGTGGGCCCTTGTGGTTTTTTTTCTCCAGCATGTTGTGAGGCGTGCACAAAGCGCGCTGTGAACACTTGTTGACTAGGTATTTGACTGACTCATTCACACGTCTCAGCAATCAGTGCTTTGTGCATGCAGAGCTTTTCTTTTGTTTCCAGTCGCATTCAGCCCAGCACAGCCAGAGAAACGTCCACACAGTAACATGCTCATCTTACCGTTGTGTGTATGGGCCCAAATTTATGCAGGAGTGGAAAGCTCGTGAACTGTGTTACTGTCGTGGCGGCAGTCTGCAAAGGCTCGTGAACTGTGTTACTGTCGTGGCGGCAGTCTGCAAAGGCTCGTGAACTGTGTTACTGTCGTGGCGGCAGTCTGCAAAGGCTCGTGAACTGTGTTACTGTCGTGGCGGCAGTCTGCAAAGGCTCGTGAACTGTGTTACTGTCGTGGCGGCAGTCTGCAAAGGCTCGTGAACTGTGTTACTGTCGTGGCGGCAGTCTGCAAAGGCTCGTGAACTGTGTTACTGTCGTGGCGGCAGTCTGCAAAGGCAGCCGCACTTGGTGCGCAGAGGCAGGGCTCGGCGACTTTGACCCTGGCTGACCCCACGGTAAATCAGTCCAGATGTTCGCTGCCTCTGATTTCCTGAAGATGCGACTTGCCGGACGCCGGATTTGAACCGTTGCATTCAGTGTCTGCGCGTGCCTGCGTCTTGCAACACGCTGCTTCCGGTGTCCATGTCCGTGGCTCGCTCCTGCAGGCTGTTGAACTGGGTTTGCCACTTGCTAAGGGGTCAGGTCCACAGGCTGCCCGCTTGCGATTGGTAGGGTGTAGTTCCGGTACAGTTGCGTCTGTCGCCCGTTCGTCAGGAAGTTGTGGCTGCTGTTCACTGAATTTTGCATAAGGGAGAATTTAAACTGCGCGTTGCAACTCTGTTGGATTACAAGGATAGAGGCCGGTCTCCGAACTTCTATGGTAACATTTTAGTACACACGTATCCATCAGGGCAGTCTTGGTTTTGAAAATATGTGTATTGGTGGAGTTCCTCTAAACACATCGACCAAACTACATAAATACGTATAAGAACTGGTTTGATTTTGGAAGCGGAACTATTTGCACGAAACGGGACCATCGGAATACAGTTTGTCAGTTTTTGTTCACCGTACGTTTGCACTACGACACAGGAGTAATTTGGAAGTTTTCGCTTCCCCTGAAAGCTGCTCACACCGTTGGCGTAGCCCGACTTGGTGGTGACGCTGATGACTTCAGCAATGGCAGATCCTGGTTATGACCTCTCCTACATCAGCACCAATGACAGTGTCTTCCTACATGAAGAGGTGAGCTACTTCTAAGGTTTTCCATACCCCCCTCCCCCCCCCCCCCCCCCGCCCCCCCCCCCCCCCCCCCCCCCCCCCCCCCCGCTTCGACCCCTTCCCGCACACACGCTCTCGTTGCCCATCGCAACTATCAAGACGCAAAGAGTTCTGAGCTTGCTATCTATGGGGGAAATATAGCAGCCCAATATGATGAAGTTTTCATCTGACATGGGCACGTGTGTGTGTGTGTGTGTGTGTGTGTGTGTGTGTGTGTGTGTGTGTGTGTGTGTGTGTGTGTGTGTCGTGCGGCGGCGTGCGTGCGTGCGTGCTGTGTGTGTGTGTGTGTTGTGCGTCGCGTGTGTGATTGTGTGTGTGTGTGTGTGTGTGTGTGTGTGTGTGTGTGTGTGTAGGTGTGTGCGTGCGTGGCGTGTGTGAAGTGTATGTATGTGTGTGTGTGTGTGTGTGTGTGTGTGTGTGTGTGTGTGTGTGTGTGTGTACGTGAAGTGTATGTATATGTGTATGTATGCGTCCATGTGTGTACGTGCGTGTCAAAGTGTGCATTTGCTCTAAATGCCCTGTCCGCAGGACCAAGTAGTATACGAGGTCTGTCTGAAAAGTAACGGAACTGGTGTCACAAACAATTAATTTCAATTCCAAACAACAAACTACATGGTTTTCCCTTCAAAGTAATCCCCTTGAGTCTAATGCACTTTTCCATCCTTCTCTGCCACGCTTCTATGCACTGCTGGAAGGATTCGTCTGGAATGCCCCTCAGCTCCGTCGTTACGGCCCTCGTGCTGGCCTCCACGCCTTCAAAACAGGTCCCCTTGACGATCCCCTTGAGCTTGGGGAAAAGAAAAAGGTCACACGGAGCAAGATCAGGTGAATAGGGAGGTTGTTCCAGTACGGCGAGTTCTTCTCGGCCAGGAACTGCCGGATGCTCAGGGCGTTGTGAGCAGGTGCATTGTCGTGGTGAAGCGGCCACGATTTGTCCTGCCACAACTCTCGTCTCTTCTCGCGCACTGAGCGAAGCAAAAGCCGCAGGATCTCTTTGTAGACTTGCTGATTGTTCGTCTGGTCCTGTGGCAAGAACTCACTGTGGACGATGCCTGTGACATCGAAGAACGTGATCAACATGATTTTGACTTTTGATTTTGACTGTCTTGCTTTCTTCGGCCTCGGCGACGTCGCAGACGTCCACTGACAGCTCTGGCGCTTGGTTTCCGGGTCGTACTAAAAAATCCATGTCTCATCACTAGTGATGACTGTACGAAGTAAGTCTGGTTCAGTTTGAAGACGCTCGATGATGTCCTGACACACCTGCATGCGGCGCTCCTTCTGATCATCATTCAGCAGCCTTGGCACCATTTTTGCGCAGACTTTCCGCATGAGAGGAGGTGTAGACAAAAGCACGTGAAACAAAATTCAATGGTTGCAGAAAGCTAAGATTACAGGTATATACTCCCAAGATATGTTAGATGATAACACAATCCGCTTATCCCTCTTTCGCCCATAGCTCACACAGCGCACCCAGTTCCGTTACTTTTGAGACAGACCTCGTAAGTATGCATCAACCACTTCCCGTTACACAGCCACACGGCCCGAGCCAAGGGCCATCCTGTGGCTGGCTGGGTCCGTCAGAATCCACAGGCTGTTCACAGGCTGTCCACAGTGACCAGCGCTATGGTCCGTTAGAGCGGACCGCAATACGGTCCGTGTGAGTCCTACAGGCTGTCCACAGTGACCAGCGCTGTGGTCCGTTAGAACGGACCGCTCTATGGTCCGTGTGAGTCCCACAGACTGTTGACAGTGACCAGCGCTGAGGTGCGTGCTGCGTTGCCGCCAGCATTGGTAATAAGCCGTAAGGGAGCCGTAGCTAATTTGGTTTGCCGCTCGAAACACTGTCCTCATTAGTTTCCACGTTTTGCTGGCGACCAGGGTCGGTTTTGGTGGCCACTTTCTTCGTCACTGCCGGCTTGAAATGG
>JABMCL010002261.1:25000-27500 GCA_018857735.1 Alviniconcha marisindica
TCTCAAAGTCACTGTCACCGCCTTCCATTGTGAAGAAAGTACGCACCGGAAGTAAAAGCAGCCAAGGGACTTAGGTGATGCCGGGCAAAAGTCAAGGGAGTTAACCACCCCGCCTGAACCGCCCAATAGGTCCATGACTTCAGGCCACTGAGCCGGAACTTTGAGCTGTGGAGTTCACTGACCTGCTGCCCGGCCTGTCCGGGGCGGTGTCACAACACACTGACACCAGCAAGTACACCAAGGCTTCACTAACATCTTGTTGGTAGGTAGTGTTGCTTAATGTCCTCAGATGTCGGCTGACATATTAGGGACAAGCTGAGATCAATGCCGAAGCATGGTTCAATATAGCTTTACGTCCACGGAAGCCAGAAGGCTCGTTAGGACGGACAGTCAAGGCTACACTAAAATGCTTTAAAAAAAATAATAATTACGCACGGCATTGTCATGTGAGGACTATCTTCAGCCAGGTAAGGTTATTGCATAACAGCATCCATCCTCCAGAAAAGGAGATGAATCCCTGAAGACGGCGTGTCGTGCCAAGGTGACAGGGTAATAATAAAACATAACAATGAAAACGGTCACACACGCAGTCCTCTCACCCTATGGAACGCATTTGTCAATGTACAATTGCGTAATGTACAGTGTTGAGCTTTTTTATATTTTATTTTTTAATCCACGTTCATGTAAATATGGACAAACATAATCAGTGCATGAACATTAAACAAGCTAAATTATTGTAAATTATATGTGCATAATTAACAAAATTTATATTGCCACAGCTGTTTTTAAAACATTTTTTAATTAAACGTCTTGAAAGCAAAAGACCAGACAACAATCAAGGCTAATGGGGGGGGGGGGGGGGGGGGGAGAGGGGGGGGGGGCAGGAGAGAGAGGAGCAGAGAGAGAGAGAGGAAGGGGGGGGGGGGAGAGGGGCGGGGGGGGGTAGAGAGGGAGGGGGGAGGCAGGCAAAGAGAGAGAGAGAGAGAGAGCTCTTATGCCAGTAACTTCCTGAATGTGTTCGGCTGGGTTTTCTTATTGCATGGCAAAGCGACCAGAGTGGGCAGGGGGAAAATCGTGGACAGCTTGAAATAGTCATGAGTTTACACCGTCGGATATGTTTTGGTTCCCTTGCAGAAGGATGTTAAGTAAATCTGCAAGAAGTTTGGCTATGGTGTTGTCGCGTACGTGTCCAAAACGTCGGCAGTATAAAATGTAGTGTTCAGAAGTTTCTTCTCTTCTCGTGGAAATCGGACATTCTGAATTGGAGAAACAGGAAGTGTTTATGCAAAACCCGCTCATACAACAGTATGAAATAAACCATAGTACAATAATAACCAAATTTAACTCTGTGTGTGTGTGTGTGTGTGCGTGCGTGCGTGCGTGCGTGCGTGCGCGTGCGTGCGTGCATGTGTCTGTGTGCGTGCGTGCGTGCGTGCGGGTCTGGTTTCACTCCTTCATTCATCCCCTTCATTCCTTCAAGACCCGAAAAGAAGGTTTTAGAACTGATGGACATAGGACCCGGGTTCATAACCTCAATGACCAGTCGACTCTGCCATTTTGTTTGTCTTAGCCGACCGTCGAGACCCACCCCACCACCTCCACCCTCCTCCCGCCCACCCTGCACACGTATATGTAGGCTATATTTCCTCTTTCCACCAACCTGGGAGCATACTACTACAATTTCAACAGGTAGGTGTCCAAATCACCCCGCGTGCATGACTGAGCGAATGGCCGGTAGAGTGTGAGAAGCAAGTGAAACGAGATAAAAGGTCATTGTTGGCGTGAAGGCGACCCCTAAGTGGCACACTCAGGCGGACTGTGGCTGAACAGAAGCTTGGCGCCTTGGACTTCACGACTCACGATGGAGAGCAAACAGCAGCTGTGGGGCTTTGCTTCGGGCTGGGGTCCAGTCCGCTTCGGCTCGTAGCTTCCTGACGTAGCTAGGTACTTGCACTGTACCTTCGTGACGTAGCTAGGTACTTGCACTGTAACTTCGTGACGTAGCTAGGTACTTGCACTGTAACTTCGTGACGTAGCTAGGTACTTGCACTGTAGCTTCGTGACGTAGCTAGGTACTTGCACTGTAGCTTCGTGACGTAGCTAGGTACTTGCACTGTAGCTTCGTGACGTAGCTAGGTACTTGCACTGTAACTTCGTGACGTAGCTAGGTACTGACACTGTAACTTCGTGACGTAGCTAGGTACTTGAACTGTAACTTCGTGATGTAGCTAGGTACTTGCACTGTAACTTCGTGACGTAGCTAGGTACTGACACTGTAACTTCGTGATGTGGTTCGGTATTTACACTTTAACTTCGTGACATGGATAGTTACTTACACTGTAACTTTGTGACGTGGCTGCGTGAGATGTGTAGTATTTACATTGTAAAATTAACGACGTGGCTGCATGAAGTATGTTGTGCTTACATTGTAACATTAATGACATGGCTGCCTGAGATGTGTAGTATTTATATTGTAAAATGAATGACGTGGCTGCCTGAG
>JABMCL010002261.1:37500-40000 GCA_018857735.1 Alviniconcha marisindica
GCGTGACAGGTTGTGAAGACCAGATTATGATGCTACTGACTATACCCTAATCTGCAACGGTTTATCTCCTGCAAACCACACCTTGATCTGTGTTGTGAACACCAACACCTACGTCAACTCCTATCTCACGCATGGCGTCACGCTCTGGTGGCCGACGCTCAGACGATGACGTCAAATCGCAGACAGCCAGAGTCAGGTCCGCCCGAACCAGAGGGATCGGTCAGTACAAAGCTGAGGACCCCTGTCAAGAACTGTTCCTAGGGAAAAGTTCATAAACTAACGGGAACCATGGACCGACGCGGAAAGCATAGAAATGAAACCATAGATCGCCTACGGGAAGCAATGAAACACTGGGAACCTCGACGAAACACCGACAATCTTATTAACATGTCCTGTTGATCGCACATCGAAATAACCAGACTTGGTTAGTGCTTTAGTCAATGCACACAATGAGTTCTTAGCTCAGTGCACGCAATGAGTTATCTATTCGGTGAACTCAGTAAGTTTGTAGCTGAATGCACGCGCTGAGTTCTTTGTTCACAGCAGGCATTGTGGAGCTGTGTTCTCAGTGCATGCAATGAGTTCTTTGCTCAGCGCTCGTAATGAGTTCTTTGCAATAAGGTTTTGTTTGTTTGTTTGTTTGTTTGTTTGTCGTTTATTTGTTTGTTTGTCGTTTGTTTCTCTGTTTCTTTGTTTGTTTTTTGTTCGTTTGTTTTTGCTCAGGGCACTATTGCAGAATTGTGTGCTAAGTGCACGTAGTGTGTTCTGTGCTCAGTGCACGTAGTGTGTTCTGTGCTCAGCGCTCGCAATGCTTTCTGTGCTCAGTCAACGCACTGTGTTCTGTGCTCAGCGCACGCAATGCTTTTTTTGCTCAGCGCACGCGATGATTTCTTTGCTCAGTGCACGCACTGGGTTCTTTGCTCAGTGCACGCACTGTGTTCTGTGCTCAGTGCACGCACTGTGTTCTGTGCTCAGCGCACGCACTGTGTTCTGTGCTCAGTGCACGCACTGTGTTCTGTGCTCAGCGCACGCACTGTGTTCTGTGCTCAGTGCACGCACTGTGTTCTGTGCTCAGCGCACGCACTGTGTTCTGTGCTCAGTGCACTGTGTTCTGTGCTCAGCGCACGCACTGTGTTCTGTGCTCAACGCACGCACTGTGTTCTGTGCTCAGTGCACGCACCGTGTTCTGTGCTCAGCGCACGCACTGTGTTCTGTGCTCAACGCACGCACTGTGTTCTGTGCTCAGCGCACGCACTGTGTTCTGTGCTCAGTGCACGCACCGTGTTCTGTGCTCAGCGCACGCACTGTGTTCTGTGCTCAGTGCACGCAACGACGCGTGCTCATTCCGCTGTGTGGAAAACAAAGCAAAACAAAACAAAACCGAGCACTGAAGAGGCGCGGTATGCGACAGGCGACATGTGACACGTGATACTCTTCCGGTCGTACCGTTCCGCTAACCGTCACTCACAGAAATCGGTTTCTAAATTCTGTTATCTACCCAGCAGCACATTTTAAATCGGTTTGTAAATTCTGTTATCTACCCAACAGGGCATTTTAAATCGAATCCTGATTTTTATTTCATTTTCATTTTGTCTGTCTGCTTGACAAGACTTGTTTGGGAAGGCGTGTATCTTTAACCCTTCGGCGCCAATAATCTGAAATGCAGTAGCTCCTGGCGCCAGCTGTTTTTCTGACTCTGGAACCAGATGTAGTCACTGTCTTTCAACGCCCTTAGCTTCCTTATTTTTGAGCCAGTTGTGTTGCAATATTTTTCACTGAGAAAGAGGTAAAAGGGTTCAAGTTTTCAACAATTTAAATGTTGTTGTATTTCTTTCATTACGCATTCTAACGAACTAGTCCCGTGGCCTGGTTTGGGCACAATAAATGTGACATCGGCAGGAAGTTTGGTGGCCACATTACTGCCACACAGGCACCGTAAGGGTTAACGTTTGCTTTTGCAGCTTTTTGTCGTTAACGTATCCTATTCGATATATATATATTCGATATCCTAACTGATATCGAATCTTGCACAGTTTGCCAAACGGGAAACTCGACCGTCTTTTGTCGAGTTCATCCTGAAATAGACCCCAACGCAGCTCTTATTCGACACTTACAGTGTTATACTATAGTGTTATACCCACGTTTCGCCACTCTTTCTCTACACTGGCGGTGAGGTCCTTGTGGAAAGATCCACGGCAATACGAGACAACCAAGTTGGGACAGTGTTCACACGACGAGCGGAGTTCGGCCAGCCCGCGGCAAAGGCGCGTAAAGTTTGAAAAACGACAAGCAAAACCAGAGACACTGAAAAGCGAGCTTGGCTGAAACGAAGACCGTGCAAGAACACACAGTCTGTGACCGCTCTGCCTGTCCTGTTTGAATACTTTGTAAAGCCGCAGGGCAAATGTTTTCATAGTACCACAATCTTCGGCGGATCAGACGGATTTTTTCTGCTTGTTCTAGGAAGGGAGGAGGGCAGGATGAAAGGAAGGATTGGAGA
>JABMCL010002261.1:42500-47500 GCA_018857735.1 Alviniconcha marisindica
CTAAGTCCGATTCACTGTTTCCACACGCACTGCTGTATAGTTCCAGAGAGTTTGAAAAATAATGAAGTTGATGTAGCCTGGAAGGTAGTAGTTTAGAAATCTGAAAGGCAGAGTCCCTGGCAGTAGGCAGAACACACAAGGCTATAGATAATCTGACCTACTACAGGTTGTAATGGCTCTCTTGGATAGAGCTGCTGGTTCTCTACACAGGGGACCTCTATTTTCATTCGATTGTTGGTGGCTTTAGCAGCATCCCTGTCAGTGCTGTTCCCCGCTGCTTTGGACTGACCCCCTATACCACCCCGAGCAGACCTTTTGGGACAATGGTCCGTCAGCGCTGCTCCCTGCTTCTGTGGATTGACCTGACCACCTATGCCAGCTTGAGCAGACCGTCAGATCTGCGAGAAGTGTGTGGAGAATGGCCTCAGTGTCAAACAAAAACGTGTGGACAGACATTGAACAGACATAATTATTAGGGCGATGGTCCGTCTCCTCTGCTCCCTTTTCCTGTGGATCCCTATACTGTACCGCCCTAAACAGAGCTATTGGGACGATGGTCCTAAAGCTCTGCTCCCTGCTCCTGTGGGCACCTATACTTAGACCTGCTGGGACGATGGTCCGTGTGAGCCGGTTTGGCCTAGCGGTAAGGCGTTAGGCTGGTAAGCAGAGGGACTTCGGTTCGAATCCGCTTCGGCTCTCCTTTCTCTTCAAAGGTTGTGGTCTGTGGACACTGTCTTGTGACTTTGTCCCTCACAATTAATGAAACATTAAAGTGGCTCTCATCGCTGCCCATCTTAATGCAGGAATCATTCTGGTGGTGACAGTGTAGCGATAGGTATATAATCTCCCTCTCCCCCCACCTCCGTACCCCTTCCCTCCCTTCTCCCCGTCCCTAATAAGCCTTATGGTTTCTGTGGACGTTAAGCACCATGTTTACCTTTGTTTTAAGCCCGTTCTTAACTGGGCGAATGTTTGTTTGCCGAACATACTTCGGACAGTTCGACGAACTATGATTCATTTCTTAATTGAACTTTTAGTTCGCCGAATATGGTTCGGACAGTCCAAACTTTACTTCGTTCTCAACTGGCTCGTAATGAGATGCAAGCTTCGGCCCGAACTTGCGGCAGACGCGCAGCAGACAGCATGATCGAAAATGTAGGCTAAAGTCAAGTCATGTCAAGTCAATATACTTTCATCATCCCTCACAGGGTAATTTAACTAACTACTATCTCATTCTGGGTCTCCGAGACAAGGCTGCGCCTCCCACAAGTCAACAAATAAACAAATTCCCTCCGAAGCGAGTGAAAAACCTAGCGACACCGTCATCCATTTTTATTTTTATTTTTCTTCATCCACAGGAGAGCTCTGCTCTCAGCCAGTCAGAGGCAATGATCGTCGAATAGGGCGAATGTTCCCAGAACATGCTAAGCGAAGCTTTTTGGACCCCGAATATAGCGTCGACGAATACTTCCAACTAGGTTCGCGAAGAAAAGTTGGCCCAATTAAGAACCAACTAGCTTCGCCGAATACTTCCAACTGGGTTCGCGAAGAAACATTCGCCCAATTAAGAACGGGCTTTAGCTGGTCCGTCAGTTCTGCTCCCTGCTCCTGTGGACTCTCCCCGTCAGTTCTGCTCCCTGCTCCTGTGGACTCTCCCGCACTAAAACGACCGTTGTGACCAGGTCCGTCAGCGCTGGGAAAAGTGCGTGGAAATGGCCTCGGTGTCAAACAAAATAAAAAGTGTTTTGACGGACCTGATGGGGACTTCTGGAGTGATGTTTACCAAACCGTCGCCTTCCGCGACCTGTCTGTACACAGCCGTACAGCTACTGCCCGGGTTTGGACCCCACTGGTGCCAGGCGTCCTGCCGGATGTTATCGCTTGTTTGTGTTGCGGTGTGTACTGTAGTACCTAGATGGTGGAACGTAGGATAAAACAATATTTATTTTAGTGAAAATGGTCTAGAAGTGGCACCTCCCTGTTTTGTGTTTTTTATCAGGTCTTTTTCAACATGGAATCGCCAGAGTGTAGCGCCCAGTCGGTCAGATTCCTCCTCAGTCTAAAATCGGTGTGTGTGTGTGTGTGTGTGTGTGTGTGTGTGTGTGTGTGTGTGTGTGTGTGTGTGTGTGTGTGTGTGTGTGTGTGTGTCTTTGTGTGTGTGTGTGAGTGTTTGTGTGTGGGGGGGGTGGGTGTGTGTGTGTGTGTGTGGTGTGGTGTGTGTTGTGTGTGTGTGTGTGTGTGTGTGTGTGTGTGTGTGTGTGTGTGTGTGTGGTGTGTGTGTGTGTGTGTCTTTGTGTGTTTGTGTGTGTGTGTGTGTAGTGTGTTGGGGGGGGGGGGGGGGTGCACGCGCGGAAGTTTGTTTTTTGACCGACCGTGCCGTTTTGTTTTGTTTTGTTGTTGTTGCTTTGCTTTGTAATGGGCTATGCACTCCAAATTTTGCAGAACTAGCACATACAAGAGTACATTGTCAGTAGTAGATATGAACGCTTGCAGAGCGCCTCATCTCCACACGAGCCATCTCCACACGCATTTTGGTTTCTCCTCAAAGTTCTCGCTTCATAAGTACAGCTACAGACAGCACTGTTCTCGGTTTCATAAGGACAACTACAGACAGCACTGTTCTCAGCTTCATAAGGACAACTACAGACAGCACTGTTCTCAGCTTCATAAGGACAACTACAGACAGCACTGTTCTCGGCTTCATAAGGACAACGACAGACAGCACTGTTCTCGGCTTCATAAGTACAGCTACAGACAGCACTGTTCTCGGCTTCATAAGGACAACTACAGACAGCACTGTTCTCCGCTTCATAAGTACAGCTACAGACAGCACTGTTCTCGGCTTCATAAGGACAGCTACAGACAGCACTGTTCTCGGCTTCCACGCAAATTCAATGCGCTTTAGTCATTGTTGAAGTTACTACTACTACTACTACTACTACTACTACTACTACTACTACTACTACTACTAATAGCGTACATTTCTAAAGCGCTCTTTCTCACAGGAGCTCATAGTGCTTTACAATTATTAACAACTTTTACATGAGAAAATACACAAGCACCACAGAATCACTGAGGCATGCAGATATTACCTGCTTGTCACTCTAATACACACACACACACACGCACGCACGCACGCACGCACGCACGCACGCACGCACGCACGCACGCACGCACGCACGCACGCACGCACGCGCGCGTGCACACACACACACACACACACACACACACACACACACACACACACACACACACACACACACACACACACACACACTGATGGTACAAGTGAACTCGCGTACTGGAAGGGATGGTGGGCGTTTATATAGCCCACTTTTTGGAAGCGAGAAAATTTAGACGTTTCACTGAAGCCGGAAGACAGACTTGAAAAGTCAAGGAATGCTTGCAACGAAAAGGTGTGAGATAATAATTGCGTATAATTATAATAATAGAATAAATACTAGATAATAATTGATACGGTATAATTATATATAAGGGAGATAATCCAACGTGGGCTGGTCTCAGAGCTCTGAAGTTGTGTGTTGTTGCTTCCCTTCGCTTAAATCTCGAGCTCAGCTGGTCTTCGCTGAACTATTTAATTTGGTGGCAGAAATTGTTGTTGCTGCTCGTGAGCCGGTTTGGCCTAGCGGTAAGGCGTTAGGCTGGTAACCGGAAGGACCTCGGTTCGATACCGCTTCGGCTCTCCTTTCTCTTCAAAAATTGTGGTTTGTGGACACTGTCTTGTGACTTTGTCCCTCACAATTAACGAAACATTAAAATGGCTCTCATCGCTGCCCATCTTAATGCAGGTCATTCTGGTGGTGACAGTGTAGCGATAGGTATATACTCTCCCTCTTCCCCCACCTCAATACCCCCTTCCCCCCATTCTCCCCGTCCCTAATAAGCCTTATGGTTTCTGTGGACGTTAAGCACCATGTTTACTTACTTACTTGTTGTTGCTGCTGCTATTGTGGTTAATTGTCGCTGTTGGATGTCGAGTTGAAGCGAGAGGTTTTCTACGCTTCAGAAACATCAGCTATGTGCAAGTGTGTAAACTGAATTAACACTGACGGAAGGGTGTGAGTGGGTGAAGGTGGTGGTGGTGGGGGAGGGGGGGGGTGCATTGAGAAAGCTAGGATGTGCTGGAAAACGTTGGCGCAAATAAACTCGTACGGCGGTATTTGGATTCATATCAGTCACGCTGCATTAATTTGCCAAACAAGTGATACTCCATGCAGTAAGACTAGTATGTACTAACATGCCTGCCTTGTACTAACAATAAAGACATCAATGCTCATAGTGTCAACACAGGACGTTTGCAACAGGATACCAACAACACAGAGAGAGAGGGGGGGGGGGGGGGGGGGGGGACAGACAGACAGACAGAGCGACAGGTGTTTGCAGTAGGTGTGTGGAATATCTCACCTGACACCTGCTGTTTACAGGAGGTGTGGAATATCTCACTCGACACCTGCTGTTTGCAAGAGATGTGTGAAGTATTCACGGTTTGCAGACGATTATGTGACGGTGTGTAAAGTATTACTTTTGACATACAGGTTTGCAGGAGGTCTGTGTACGTGTGTGAAGTATTATCACCTGCCACTTGCCGGTTGCAGGTGTGTGAAATATTATCACCTGCCACTTGCCGGTTGCAGGTGTGTAAAGGTGTGTGAAGTATTATCACCTGCCACTTGCCAGTTGCAGGTATGTGAAGGTGTGTGAAGTATTATCACCTGCCACTTGCCGGTTGCAGGTGTGTGAAATATTATCACCTGCCACTTGCCGGTTGCAGGTGTGTAAAGGTGTGTAAGTATTATCACCTGCCACTTGCCGGTTGCAGGTGTGTGAAGTATTGTCACCTGCCACTTGCCGGCTGCAGGTGTGTGAAGGTGTTTGAAGTATTATCACCTGCCACTTGCCGGTTGCAGGAGGTACGTGAAGAGGGCAGGGACGAGGACCTGGTGCTGTGGAAGCGTGTCCACTGCCTTCCTGTCATCACC
>JABMCL010002261.1:60000-62500 GCA_018857735.1 Alviniconcha marisindica
TCGTTTTAACAGAAGTAAGGACTGTTTCTTTCTCAGTTCTGCAATTGTCTCGCGTTTTTTAATGCACAAGAAATTCAGTCTTAGAGAGTATGACGTTAGCCTTGAATAATGCAAACCGTGTTTCTAGTGTGTCTTTAGTAAACATAGGACGCCGATTTCCCGCAAGGTACCACGTAGTACTAAAAATAAATAATAAACTATAAAAAACATGTACGAGGTATGGTCCAGAAGACATAAGTAGCCTATGAACCAAGACTCGTAGAAGATATAAGTACGAAAGAAAACGCCGCAATGCAAATGTGAACGAAAGTCCACAAGTCATAAACACGAGCCAAGATTCCCGAAGAAGATTCCCAGCAAAGATCCGGAAGACATTAGCACGAGTCAGGATCCAAAACACATTGGCATGAGCAAAGATCCAGATGACATTAGTACAAGCCAGGAGCCATAAGATGTAAGTCCTAGACAAGATCCAGAAAGCATAAGCACGAGCAAAGACCCGTACGACACAAGTACGAGTCAGAATCCTGAAGACATTAGGATAAGCCCAAATCCAAACGACATCAGTAGGGCCCAGGATCCAAAAGACAATAAGGGTACGTGCCAGGATCCAGAAGACAATAATGGTACGTGCCAGGATCCAGAAGACAATAATGGTACGTGCCAGGATCCAGAAGACAATAATGGTACGTGCCAGGATCCAGAAGACAATAATGGTACGTGCCAGGATCCAGAAAAGATGAGCTCGAGCCAGGATCAATGGATGCATTCATGCTACCAGCCCATAACCAATAATGCCCCCAGTCTATAACCGCTATGCCTCTGGTCCGTCATAGTTGACTGGGACAGCCCCCAGTCTATAACCACCATGCCGTTGGTCGTTCACGGTTGACTAGGACAGTCAAACATGAACGACCAGTGGAAAGGATGTTAGACTTTAGCAACCCCCCAGTCTAGCATCCTTGCCTCTGGTCGTTCATGGTTGATTTGAACCCCCCCCCCTCCTCCACCCGTCTAACCACCACGTCTCTGGTCTGTCATGTTTGACTGGAACAGACCCGCCTAGTCTATAAACATCATGCCTCTGGTCTGTCATGTTTGACTGGAACAGACCCGCCTAGTCTATAAACACCATGCCTCTGGTCTGTCACGTTTGACTGGAACAGACCCGCCTAGTCTATAAACACCATGCCTCTGTCTGTCACGTTTGACTGGAACAGACCCGCCTAGTCTATAAACACCATGCCTCTGGTCTGTCACGTTTGACTGGAACAGACCCGCCTAGTCTATAAACACCATGCCTCTGGTCTGTCACGTTTGACTGGAACAGACCCGCCTAGTCTATAAACACCATGCCTCTGGTCTGTCACGTTTGACTGGAACAGACCCGCCTAGTCTATAAACACCATGCCTCTGGTCATTCTCTGTTATCCTGCCTCTCGGTAGCTAAGCTACTTGCGTAGAGGTTTTGCATTTCAGAAATGAGTTGAATGAAGCACGCACTGCTTGCTGCGGTTTATCGCCCTGATATAACCGCATTGGTTGACTGGGCGTGAAACACCAAGTTACTTACTTACTTGCTACGGTGCTGTTTTACTGTCTGTTTGCACGTGCAGTGTGTACAAGATAGGGAGTATTTGGACGAAACACGAGATTATCTCGCTCCTGTTTCGCTTAGGTCTGCGTGCTGCACACGCAGCGCTCTGGGTGGTTTGCCGAGGACGAATTATTGTTCGTAGAGATCTCACTTCCGTGTCTTCCTTCTGCTTGTCTGTTTCTGGCCGTAGCCTACTTTACGTGTTCGCGTGTGTGTCTCTGTAAGTACCTGTACGTTGGTGTGCCTTTGCATGTATGTGGCCTATGTATCTATGCAGGTATGTGTGTCTGAGTGCTAACATACTGGTAAACCGCCTGTGTTAGTCACATGCAACCATAAAAGGAGCTGCTGCACGCATCACACTTTGCCGTGTATAGTATGATTTTGTCCTTCACGCAGTGGCTTGCCGCTCACTTATTTACTTGCTCACTCACTCTCTCTCTCTCTCTCTCTCTCTCTCTCTCTCTCTCTCTCTCTTTTCTCTCTCTCTCTCTCTCTCTCTCTCTCTCTCTCTCTCTCTCTCTCTCTCTCTGTCTGCCTGCCTGCCTGCCTGCCTGTCTGTCTTCTGTCTGTCCTGTCTCTCTTCTCTCTCTCTCTCTCTTCCTCTCTCTCTCCCCTCTCTCTCTCTTCTCTCTCTCTCTCTCTCTCTCTCTCTCTCTCTCTTCCCACACACACAACACACACACACACACACACCCACACACACACACACACACACATGCAGCACCGCGCGCACACACACACACACACACAAAACACACCCCACACACACACACACACACAAACACACACACACACACGCACACGCACACACACACACACACACACACACACACAGTAAGGGATAAACTCAGACACTCACTCACCCATTCACTCATTATTTATTCAATCGTGCATTTCTTT
>JABMCL010002261.1:67500-85000 GCA_018857735.1 Alviniconcha marisindica
AAAAAAAAAAAAATGTACTAAGCTAACAAATATCGTGGCTCAACTGAGCATCTTCCGTTGCGAAAAGACGTAACTAACTCTCTCCCTCCGCCCTCTCTTACCTCTTGTGTCTTTTTTCTTTTTTTTTTTTTCTTCTTCTTCTTCCGTAAATTAATAGTGTACTAGTCTCTGTTTGCTGTCTACGGACAAGATTTTGAGCTTTATAAATATTGTAATTATTTATTATTAGTAGTAAAGACATTAAAAAGAGGAAGAAGACGAAGAGGAAGAAGACGTGTATCATTGGCGGCTCCCGCCAAAAGACGTGCCACAAGTATCGAAAAATATTTGCCAAAATATTCGCGACAAACGTAATTTTGTCGCGACAAGCATACTTTTGTCGCGACAAAATTAGGTTTGTTGCGACAAATATCTGTCGCGACAAAACACGTCTTTTGTCGCGACAAATAATTGTCGCAACAAACACATGTTTGTCACGACAATACTTTTGATACTTACGGCAGCTCCCGCCAATAATAGACGTGGACCTTCTTTATTGATTCTTTCTTGTTCTCATGTATGTCACCATGTGTTTTCTATAATTTATAGTCATTTTTGTAGCTAAAGAAAATAGCTGCGTGCATTGGACTCTTTCAGCCACGATGAACAGTGTGGGTGTGTGTTGTGTGTGTGTGTTCCCCCTGAAGGGGAGAATCCAACCTTTTTCTCTGATTCTCTGTTTCTCTCTGTCTCTGTCTCTTTATCATGTCTCTCTCTGCTTACCTGTCTATCTGTCTGTCTGTCTATCTGTCTCTGTCTCTGTCTTTGTCTCTCTCTCTCTCTCTCTCTCTCTCTCTCTCTCTCTCTCTCTCTCTCTCTCTCTCTCTCTCTCTCTCTCTCTCTCTCTCCTTTCCCCCTCTCTCACCCCACCCCCTAATTTGTTTTTCGTGAAGTTAATAATGTACTAAAAAAACACAGTAATAAAGACACTTCTTAAAGAAGAAAGAAAGAAAATGCACGGTCCTGGAAAAAAAGAAAAGAAGAAAGAAAAAAAAAGCGGGCGGGGGAGGGGGGGGAGCTAGGGGGGGGGGGGGGGGGGGGGGGCGTTCAACGAGTGCGAAGGGTTGTAGATGGTAAGGGAGGGCTTACTGACCAGTTTCATTGAGACTCTGCACACATCCTGTTCCCTATCTCGTCTTTTCTCGGTGAGCACATTTTCCAATATATTTTACCGTTCTGTGGCATCTTTGCCACACAGATAGTGGCCTGCATAGCGTGCTCCAGAATGCTGCATGATAAGCCTTCCTCCGACTCTCATAGATGTTTCCAACATGGACCTGTCTTTCGCTGGATCCCGCTATGGGTACTACGGACGCAGAAATTTAGGCTTTTTGTGTTGAAAACCCAGGGAAGTCTAAGCGAATCCCTTTAGTTTAGCTTGAAACCCGTCACACGTCAGTAACGTAGCCTTGCATACTTCACCCATTGCAAGGAATTTCTTCTTTGTTCTATAGTCTACCTTCCCGGTCCATTCACCTTCATTTTGTCCCAAATCCTCTCTCTACTTTAACTGCGTTATTTGTCTGGTTTCCCGTGCTGGCTCGCGGAATAAAGTAGGTCACGCCTGCTCGTCGTCACAGCGATTGCCACTCAGGTTCCCGTGTTCCGTAACCATGGAATAACTCAGGTTCCCGTGTTCCGTAACCATGGAATAACTCAGGTTCCCGTGTTCTGTAACCATGGAATATGTGATTTTATGTCCAGACGGCTTTAACAGCGAATCAGACGTGTCTTGGTGATTTAATTATTTTTTTCCACGCAGTGCGTAGGCCTACTGTTTGGGTTTTCCAGCGTTTTGTCGGTTGTAGTAGGTAAACTGTAGATACTGAGGTATGCCCGCTGTGTTTACTGTTTTTGATTGCTGTTGCTGCCGACTATGTTGTGTCCGGAACTGTGATTAAGCTTTCTGCTTGTGACTCGATTACCTGTGTTTTGGATGGTGTCAATTTTTCGAGTGTGTGATTTACGTTGAAATCCAAGAATAACTGCCATGTTCTCTCTCTCTCTCTCTCTTCTCTCTCTCTCTTCTCTCTCTCTCTCTCTCTCTCTCTCTCTCTGTTATAAAAATAATAAGGGGATGAAACATTATCCCCCGTCAATACTAAACCGTATGCGGTTTCTGTGGACTTTCAGCCCAACAGTTAATCAGAAATGGCCCCGCTAAGTCTCTTGTTCAAGTATCTCACTTGACATTTATAGTGTGGGGATAGCCGCTCAGTGGTTAGAGCGCCGGACTCGTGTTCGAAAGGTCGCGGGTTCGAATCCCTGCAGAAGCCGTGGAAGAATTTTGTTCTCCAGGGTCAATTTTCTGTGCTGATTCTTATTTCGGTATCCGTTCCACCCCTGTGTTACTGCAGTAGCACATAAAAGATCCCGGTTGTTCTGCCAAAAGTGCAGGTGCCAGGTTACAACTAAACACGCATGCACCTTACGTACGTAGCTTTGCATGAAGTGACGTGGTGCATGATTGTCAGGACGCGCAGAGACGGCAGCAGTTTCATGTGGCACCAGCCATGCCAGCGCTGTAAGTACACCACTACGTAGGACATTCAAAAACGCGCTATAAAAAGCTAGTCACTCATAGAGAATCACATGCGAGTGCAGTGAGTCTGCTCGAGAGCGGAGAATAGCGCTATACAAAAGCAATCAACAACAATAACACTAGCTGTTTGTAAGAGGTGCGTAACGTGTCTTACCTGACACTTGCCGTTTGCAGGAGATGTGTACCATACCTCATCTACGTTATGAGGAGATGTGTACCATAACTCACCTTCCTGTTTGCAGGAAATGTGTGCCAAATCTCACCAGACACTTGCTGTTTGCAGGACATGTGTACCCTATATCACCTTCCTGTTTGCAGGAGATGTGTACCATATTTCGCCTTCCTGTTTGCAGGAGATGTGTACCATATTTCACCTTCCTGCTTGCAGGAGATGTGTACCATATTTCACCTTCCTGTTTGCAGCAGATGTGTACCGTATCTTGCTGTTTGCAGGAGGTGAGGAGACGAGGGAGGAAGACATGGTGCTGTGTGTTCTGCTGCTGAAGAAGCGCGTCCACTACCTGCCTGTCATCACCGCCGTCTTCATCATCTCCTCCTTATTCATCTCGTGAGTCCCCTCCTTGTTCATCTCGTGAGTCCCCTCCTTGTTCATCTCGTGAGTCCCCTCCTTGTTCATCTCGTGAGTCTTCATGTTCATCTCGTGAGTCCGCTCCTTGTTCATCTCGTGAGTCCCCTCCTTATTCATCTCGCGAGTCCCCTCCTTGTTCATCTCGTGAGTCCCCTCCTTGTTCATCTTGTGAGTCTTCATGTTCATCTCGTGAGTCCCCTCCTTGTTCATCCTTGTTCATCTCGTGAGTCCCTTCCTTGTTCATCTCGTGAGAGGAACGTAGTGATTTTGTGACTGATTCAATGGCTGGCTGTATGAGTGGGCGCATGATCATAATACGCAGTGCTGTTCGCAAACGTTTTGTTTCGTTTTTAGGAGATTAATTTCGAAACGTCTTTCACACTCTAAGGTATCTATCCGCCAGTCACGCAATGCTCCACAGACGGTGGTTTCATAGTGCGTGTCTGTGGACCGTGATGACTAGCTGTGTGTACTTACTGTGGTTGTAATTTCAGATACGGCGTGTCTGTGGACCGTGATGACTCGCTGTGTGTACTTACTGTGGTTGTAATTTCAGATACGGCGTGTCTGTGGACCATGGTGACTCGCTGTATCTAATTGTTGTGGTTGTAATTTCAGATACGGTGTGTCTGTGGACCATGGTGACTTGCTGTGTGTACTTATTGTGGTTGTAATTTCAGATACGGCGTGTCTGTGGGTTACGGACACGTGGAGGCGGAATTCCCCTACATCAGGTATGTAACGTATGTGGTCCACACATGGGGATCGCCCTACGATTCGTCAACAGGTTGCCCAGTAAACTAAGCCAGACAGCTGGCAACTAAAACAACAACAAACAGAAGCAACTCTCTCCCCCCCCCCCCCCCCCCCCACCCCCCACACACACACACTAAAATGGTGCTTTGAAGCACTTATGGGGTGTTTTTTATTTTTTATTCAAGGGGTAAAGAATGGTCAGTCGACCAGAGGACAAAAGTAAAACAAAAAAGTGTATGAGACACACAGAGAGAGAGAGAGAGAGAGAGAGAGAGAGAGAGAGAGAGAGAGAGAGAGAGACAGACAGACAGACAGACAGACAGACAGACAGAGACAGACAAACAGACAGAGCCACAAAGACAGAAAGAGAGACAGACAGACAGACAGAGGGAGACAGAAACGTAGAGCGACAGAGACACAGACAAAGACAGAAAGAAGGACTGACAGAGATGAAGAGAGATAGTTACGGAGAGAGAGAGAGAGACAGACAGACAGACAGACAGAGACAGAGACAGAGACAGACAGACATAGACAGACAAACAGACAGAGCCACAAAGACAGAAAGAGAGACAGACAGACAAGACAGAGGGAGACAGAAACGTAGAGCGACAGAGACACAGACAAAGACAGAAAGAAGGACTGACAGAGATGAAGAGAGATAGTTACGGAGAGAGAGAGAGAGAGAGAGAGAGAGAGAGAGGGAGAATGGCGGTGTCTGATTATTAGTCAACACTGTGGAGCTTATTGCTGTTTCTGGAGACGTTCTTTCTGTCCCCAGCCATACTGCAATCGAAATTCCCGAGAGATGCATATTTGCTCAACTTGTCAACATTGGTGCTTTTCTCCGTGAGTATAGACAAACTTATTTAATGTTTTCCTTGCGGAGATTGACTGTTTGAACAGCGATCTTTCTATCTCTCTGTCTTTGCTTGTCTGTCTGTCTCTCTGTCTGCCTGCCTGTGTCTCACTCCTGTCCCTCTCTGTCTCACTCTCTCTCTCTGTCTCTCTTTCTGTCTCTCTGTTTCTGTCCCTGTCTCTGTCTCTCTGTCTTTGTCTCTCTGTCCTGTCTGTGTGTGTGTGTGTGTGTGTGTGTGTGTGTGTGTGTGTGTGTGTGTGTGTGTGTGTGTGTGCTCTCTCTCTCTCTCTCTCTCTCTCTCTCTCTCTCTCTCTCTCTCTCTCTCTCTCTCTCTCTCTCTCTCTCTCTCTCTCTCTCTCTCTCTCTCTCTCTCTCCCCATCAAAGCATATTACATACACAACTCCAAATCAGTCCTAGCCTCGGCTTTATCGGAGTTATCATGGCATGAGCTGCAGAACAATCCGCGGTAGGAAGGTGCCGATGTGTTTCAGTTCGCAGGCAACCTAACAGTCACATGTTTTGTGACCTATGGCATTGAACTTAAAGAATTGCCTTGAACAGTATGGTATGAACTAGTCTTCGGGTGTTATGAGTGATACTTCCGTGAAAATAATCGAGCGAGAAAGCATGAAACAACTGAGTACAACACCGTTAAACTCAACCAACCAAGGCCGCAGCCGATATTCGGCAGCGCGCAAGAGTCGAGACGCACACAGCACGTGAAACAGTTTAAAATACACAGAAAAGTAGGTCAGGGCTAATCTCGAAACTGTATTTTAAAGCAAACGTTATCTCTACATATCTGTCTACCTCAGCAGAGTTTTGGCTCATTCCCGTCCTCGAGTACGTCACACAGCCGGAAGGCTGTCGTGGAACTTCACGGAAATGAGTGCTGCTTCTAATCTGTAGCTGTACGTGATCTTTCACAAATGTGGCCACTTCGTAGCTACCATTCTGTTCACATTTGTGTGCCGGATATGGGGTCTACCGCCTACATTACAGGTATCTGCGAATGGAAAATTAATCAGTGTTCGATGCTTGCATCACAAAGATGACTCTGACCTCAACTATTGTCTTTAGCTTAAATCACACATTGCCAAAGTGACTGGGGTAAAAGAAAAACTCAAAAGCTGTCACCGAGAAGGAACCTGCCACAGACAGTTTGAGAATTCAAGCAGACTCGGTGTCCTCAATGATCGCCAGCCATATCAACAGTTTGCACGTGCAGTCTGATTGTCTTGTCTCAATATGTTTGATAGCTGGCTGGTTACAGAGCCAGTTTACGTGAGCAAGAGCACGTTCTCGCGTCGATTCTTCTTCTTCTTCTTCATTTTTGATTTTTGTTGCTTTCCGTTCTTTCTTCTTCTTCTTCTGCTTCTTCTTCTTCTTCTTCTTCTTTTTTTTTTTTTCTTTTTTTTTCGGGGGTGGGGGGTGGACTGTTTTGTTTGAACAGTGGTTTTTGTTGTTGATTTTTGGGTGGTTGTTTTTCTGTTGTTGGTATTGTTATTTCTTTTTGTTTGTTTTGCTTTGGCATTGTTTCTCCCACGAATAATTTAGTCTGTACCCACACTGAAGCAGACGATGTACAGGTGGAGCGGAAAGCTGAAGGCTGGCCAACCAAACCCGCAGACAGGGTTCTTGTTCAAACGAGAAATGAGTGTTGACGGTTTACTAGAGAAGTGGGAAGATGTTTTGTGCGCAGGAGTGACGGCCGTTACTGCTATGGTGGGGTTAGGGGGGGGGGGGGGGGGGGGGGGGCAATCATGCGCACAGGGGAAATGACTGTTGCTTACCGAAAGGGCAGGGGCGGGGTGGGGTGGGGGGGGGGGGGGGGGGGCAAGCAGTGCACCTGAACCAATTACTGTCAATGCTGACGTGCTTTATTGGAGCTCTGGCAAGGAGAAACAAATTTTGTGGTCGTTCTAAACTGACTTATGGCCCGTTTCTCTCAGGACTCGTTTACTTACATTCACGCAGGCATGCAAACATACACACACACACACGCACGCACACGCACACGCACACACACACACACACACACACGCGCGCGCGCGCGCACGCGCACGCACGCAGCAGCACGCACACACAACACACCACGACACACACACAAACACCACACACAACACAACACCCAACACACACACAAACACACACACACACACACACACACACACACGCGCGCGCGCACGCACGCACACACACAAACACACACACACACACACACACACACACACACACACACATACACGCGCGCGCGCGCACACGCAACACACAAAACACACACACACACACACACACACACACACACACACACACACACACACACACACACACACACACACACACACACACACACGCACGGACACGCGTACACACATACGCACGCACGCGCATACACACACGCGCAAACGCACGCACGCATGCACTCACGCACGTACACACACACACACACACACACACACACACACACACACTCAGACTCCCCCCCCCCCCCACCCCCTCCCGCACCAGCGAACTGCAACATGTAGGTGTGTGCTGGGTACAATATTAATGGAGTAGTGGTGACTGTGAGTGCTTCAGGCCGTGCGGCAGTGTGCAGCAGAAGGCCATGCCGCCCTACGTCCTGTGTCAGCCTGGGACATAATTATGGGCGCAGGCAGTATAATCCAGAACCCTCAATGGGTATTCTCTTTTGGGCCTTAAGCCCGTTCTTAACTGGGCGGCCTCTTTGTTCGCCGAATATACTTCGGACAGTTCGACGAACAATAACTTATTTCTTAATTGAACTTTTAGTTCGCCGAACATGGTTCGGACAGTTCGACGAACTATGCTTCGTTCTTAACTGGCTTATAATGAGATGCAAGCTTCGGCCCCGAACTTGCAGCAGAAGTGTAGCAGACAGCCCGATTCAATTTGTAGGCTAAAGTCAAATCAAAGCAATATACTTTAATCATCCCTCACATGGTAATTCAGCTAACTACTATATCATTCTGGATCTCAGAGACAAGGCTGCGCCTCCCACAAGTCAACAAATTGGTCAATTCCCTCAAAGCGAGTGAATTATCGACACGGTCATCAATTTTTATTTTTATTTCTTCCTCATTCACAGTAGAGCTCTCTTTGCTCTCAACCAATCAGAGGCAATGTTCGCCGAAATAGGCGAACATTCCCAGAACATGTTGAGTGAACCTTTTTGGACCCCGAATACAGCTTCGTGGCAGTTCGACGAAAAACCCGAGCTAGGTTCGCGAAACAAAAGTTCGTCCAGTTAAGAAGCAACTATGTTGGCCTAGGTTCGACGAATACACTCAGATGTGTTTGCGAAGCACATGTTCGCCCAATTAAGAACGGGCTTTAGTCTTAAAAAACAAACAAACTGAACACGACGTTTTTTCTCCCAGAGTCAACCTCCAGTGTAGACTATCTTACAGTGTTCGCACGGCCCTGATGTGCAACCGCATGCATCAGAATCACTGTTCAGGTCGCATTTAAAAAATCATCCAAAACTGGCAGCCATATACCAATTTTTGACACACGATAATACTGCACTCACGGGTAGGAATGGGTAGGGCTGCTCTTGCGGTTGCTTACATCCTTACCCAGGTAAGGCGACGGAATTTTGTGCAAGGGACAATGAAGTAATAGATAAATAAGTAAATAAACTGCCCATTACACTGAACATACATCATATAGCCACATAATTATTTACTTATTATGCACACACAAAAAGCCAGGCGCAAATATACCTGTGTACGTGTGTGTGTGTGTGTGTGTGTGTGTGTGTGTGTGTGTGTGTGTGTGTGTGTGTGTGTGTGTGTGTGTGTGTGTGTGTGTGTGCATTCCAAACAATCAGACCACATCCATAATATTATCCAAACTGCAGTGACGCTTCAACATTCTCCTTCAGTTCCGTCTCTGGCACGTCCTCTCTCATCTCCTTTAACCTTACACTCCAACCAGACAATTACGATCCGTAGCCGACACACGTACGCTTCCCACCGCTTGTGTAAACACAAAAACGTCGTGTGTTTCTTTTACACCAGCCCATCTTTGTGAAAGGGTCTGAACCAACACTCCGCCACTCACATTCTTCTTCCTCTTTAAAAACCAACCGCAAAGCTCTTCTTTTCAATAACTATTTCTAAAGTACCTGTCTTTGTTACAGCCGTGTCTATTCCCCCGTCCGTAGGTCTGTGTGTGTGTGTGTGTGTGTGTGTGTGTGTGTGTGTGTGTGTGTGTGTGTGTGTGTGTGTGTGAGAGAGAGAGAGGAGAGAGGAGAGAGAGAGAGAGAGAGAGAGAGAGAGAGAGAGAGAGAGAGTGAATGTGTGTGGAGTGTGTGTGTGTGTGTGTGTGTGTGTGTGTGTGTGTGTGTGTGTGTGTGTGTCTGTCTGTCTGTCTGTCTGTCTGTCTGTCTTTCTCTATGTTCGTGTCTGTTGTCAGTGTTATAAATAAAGTGCTCTACGCTCGCACCCTGTGTGGTAAATCGACGCTATAGAAAATTCCCTTTATTTTTGTCGTTGCTGTTGCTGTTGTCGAGAATGGCCAGCAGGCAAAACAGAGACCAAGCTTCTCATTCAAGAAAACAGCCAACCGCAAGACCTTATAGTGTACACTGATGGCTCAGTCACCAAAGACCAGTCAGGTTGGGGCTTCACTGTCAAGCCAGGTGCGACACCATCCATGAAGACAGTGCAGCCTATAAACGGTCTCAACCTCCAGCCTGACAATGGAGGTGGCAGCAGTCACCCACGCGTGCTCTCCGCTGGATTGCCTCAAGAGGTGGCACCTACATTGATCGTTTCTTGCACTGGTAATCTTACTCACGGTCAAAAGGTGTTTGGAGGGATCCACCCGTATATGACCTTGTAGCTACGTAGTTGATTGGACTTTAATAATGCCAGTATTAATTAATCTTAGAAGGAAACTGTGTCAGCACATTTTTCACATTATTTTCCGTTTCTTCTTCTTCTCCTCCTTCTTTTCTTGCTGGGAGAAAGTTAATTTTAGCACTGGTCTACCCATAGACGTTTCAGCGACTCCTGTCTATGGTCTAGTGTCTGTCTGCAGTGGGGGCCAATGTCTACGTCCGCTTCCTGCAGCAGAGCGAACTCTTCAAGGAGCACGGTCATCCGGTCAGAGGTGATGACCCCAAGAACAGACGACTCTGCATCGCCTCTCTGGTCGTCGGCTGGTTGTCGGCCCTGGGTCTCAGCATGGTGGCCAATTTCCAGGTAATCTACAGTTTAGCTTTTTTGATCGCCTTGGTACGGTTTTCTTGGTGGTAAATATTATTACGCATTTCCTGTGTGTGTGTGTGTGTGTGTGTGTGTGTGTGTGTGTGTGTGTGTGTGTGTGTGTGTGTGTGTGTGTGTGTGTGTGTGAGTGCGTGCGTTTCAGCATCAAGATGGGCAGCGATGTAAGACATTATACTTTATTAATTTTAAGGGGAGAAGTGAGAGTTAAACAGTGCCCATAACACACAACATTTTGAAGTGCGACAGTAGCCGAAGCGGATGAAACCGACTTCCTTCTGCTTACCAGCCTAGCATCTTACCGCTGGGCCAAATGGTCTCACATTCAGCAGGAAAGGGAAAGCTTGTGACTGTCACCAGTGGTTTCCTTTTTTTCTTCTTCTTTTTTTCTTTTTTCTTTTTCTTCTTTCTCTGTCGGTGTGTATTTCCCTTCCTTAGCCAGGAATAGAACTGATTTATCTCACATCAAAAATGTCCGAATCTAGATCGGTGTTAGCCTGCCGTGTTTTATTTCAATTAGGGAATTCTCCAGGGATAGGTTATCACTGTCTTCAGTTGCAGGGCGTTCTGCCCCACACCTCATTCACAAACAGGACGCTCTCTCACGTCATCCTGAAACGGCAGGAACCTCGACGTCGTCAATCAAGTCAGGGGAGATAACCGACAGACAGTTCAGACTGGGTTGTCTATCTTTCCATTCTGGAAGCGCAAAATAGGGCGAGGGATTTAACGATAGTGTCCTCGTGTGTAGAACAGGAAGTGCGAACTCGATCTCATGGCGTGGTATCACTTGCATTTTCTGTTTCTTTTCTTGTCAGTACTAAAATGTATTTGGACTCAATGTAAAGGAACTGTAGTCTTTTCAAAATACATTCAGGTCGAATCGTAGAGAAAAAGAAAAAAAGAAGAAAGGAAAAAAAGAAAAAGAAGAAGAAGAAGCAAATAACTTATTTTTGAGGCACCATATTTAGATCTGGAAGACCTTACAGAGAGTGAATCTGGAGAAAGAAAGACCAAAAAAGGAGAGACGAAAGCCCTGCTCCCTTCTTAAAGAGCCTATTGAAAGCATCAGTCACCGATGCAGAATTAATTTTTTGGGCCGCAATGCTAAGCAGATGGCAGCGGGGATATCAACAATCTGGTCCTGGTGGGGACCAGTATTATGTTGGTTGCCATGGCCACTGTAATTCGCTCCCTGAGTAGCTAGCTCATCAGTGACCAACGGCACATAATGGTGAGAGGATAACAACCTAGTACTAAGGAAAGAAAACCACCCACCGGCTAGGTGATAGAATCCGTTAGCATGGGAGAATACTCTCGGATAACACACATAAGAAGCTCTAAATGAAGGGAGACGTGTATTCAAAAGTTTTAAAAAAGAAGAAGAAAGAAAAGAAAAAGGTTGCCATTAATTAGCATTAAATTTATCTCAAAATATATTTAGTTCTTTAGAAAAGGTAAAACTGTCAGCCTAAACTGAAGACTTTCTTGTTAATGTCCCGGAGGTATTTTATTCGTCGGGTTCAAACCCCAAGTTTGCGAGTAGCGACTGACGGCACAGGCACCTACCTATCGCCAATTGACGCAACTCGGCTGTCGCAAGCCGCCATCCCTCTGATGCACGAGCACGCGAATCAGATCACGGGATGTAGTCACCGAAGAACTCGTTATTTAAATTCGATATAAAATCAACGGTGAGTTTTAGAGCAGAGTCGTCCATTTCAATTTTCCGTTTATTTTGATAACGGTTACTCGACGACGAAACGTGTTTTGAAGATTTACCTTTGGTAGTGGTGTTTATTTAGCTTGTATTTACACGCTTGCCAGGTGAGAGTTACCGTAGGCGATTCAGGTCTTTGTTGTTGTGTATGTGTGGCGTCTTTCGAGCGCTGTTTAACCCTCTTGTATGTTGATTTTGGGTTTTGAGAAAGCTAGCTCACTTAGATGACTCTGCTGCCCGGGGACGTGCTTCATCCAGGGAGCGGAAGATGTCAGAGCTAACACTTCAACTATATTGTTTTCTTTTCTTTCTTCTTCTTCCTTGTAAAGAATGTTCCGTTGGTTTTTACGTCCAGTTTGTAAGTTGGGTCCGTCAATGATTTTCAATAGCTACCGTATAATTATCGGATGTATATAATTATGTACATAGCCATCATAACTAGACAGCGGCTTCTTTGAAGTGAGAGAATGCAAGAATGCATGACTTGGCATTGTCTACACGCACGCTTCGGTATCGGTATTAGTTGTACCACTAGTGCTTTGGACCCCACATTTGGAATTCACTCCCACAAGACCTTAAACACTGCTCAACCCTGTCATCTTTTAAAGCCAAACTGAAAACCTTCCTCTTCTCACAGTATTTCCATCCTAACTAATATCAGTACCCAGTTTCTGCTACAGTCACTGTCTGTGTGTGTGTGTGTGTGTGTGTGTGTGTGTGTGTGTGTGTGTGTGTGCGTGTGTGTGTGTGTGTGTGTGTGTGTTTGTAGAGCGTTTTTTGTTTTGTTTTTGTTTTTTGTATAATACTTTATGTAAATTGTTTTGGTAGGATTATGCTCTACATGTGCATAGAATATCATATTTAGGTTAATATGTATCATGTGAGCGCTCAGGGCGTTGATGAGCGCATGATAAATGTACATTATTATTATTATTAGTGGGTTTACCTGGCCATGAAGGCTGTCTGGCTGATTTATTTCACGATAGCTATAGTACTGCGTGTGGATCATACCACACAACAAGAAGACTGTAGAATAATAAAAAGTGCCAATGTAAGACGATGAGCATGCAGCTCCTTTAAGGCAATGTAAATTGTGCTATGTGCTGGGCCGATGTGTGTGTGTGAGTGTGTGTGTGTGTGTGTGTGTGTGTGTGTGTGTGTGTGTGTGTGTGTGTGTGTGTGTGTGTGTGTATGCGTGTGTGTGTGTGTGTGTGTGTGTGTGTGTGTGCGGTGTTGTGTGGTGTATGTGTGTGTTGTGTGTGTGTGTGTGTGTGTGTGTGTGTGTGTGTGTGTGTGTGTGTGTGTGTGTGTGTGTGTGTGTGTGTGTGTGTGTGTGTGTGTGTGTGTGTGTGTGTGTGTGTGTGTGTGTGTGTGTGTGTGTGTGTGTGTGTGTGTGTGGTGTGTGTGTGTGTGTGTGTGTGTGGTGTTGTGTGTTGTGTGTGCTGTGTGTGTGTGTGTGTGTGTGTGTGTGTGTGTGTGTGTGTGTGTGTGTGTGTGATGAGGGGTGTGCGGGCGGGTGGGCGGGGGAGCGGGGATGCAGGGGAGGGGGTATGATAACTCTTGGTAATCTTGTCCCGTAAGGATAGGGTCGGCTGTTTATGGGGTCTGTTCTGTCAGCTGCCATAGCTACCAGCGCCGGAATTATGAAAAGGGTGAAGAAGGTGTGGCTGGTTCACCAGGTCACTGCCTGCCTTAGTGATTAATGTAGGCTTCACAGTGAAGATATGCATTGCTAGTGACTGTTTGACTATTTTCAGCCGTGATAAGCTCCTTGCATAACAACCTCCATCATCCAGAAATAGAAATACCCCCCCCCCCCTCCCCGGTCCCCCCAAAGACAGCATACGGCTGTCCATGTGGCATGTTAGTTAAAACAAAAGTAAGGGTTACAACGTGAGCCGGTTTGGCCTAGCGGTAAGGCGTTAGGCTGGTAAGCGGAAGGACCTCGGTTCGATACCGCTTCGGCTCTCCTTTCTCTTCAAAAAGGTTGTGATTTGTGGACACTGTCTTGTGACTTTGTTCATCACTTCCTACTGAAACATTAAAATGGCTCTCATCGCTGCCCATCTTAATGCAGAAGTCATTCTGGTGGTGACAGTGTAGCGATAGGTATATAATCTCCCTCTCCCCCCACCTCCATACTCCCTCCCCCCCCCCCCCCCCTTCTCCCCGTCCCTAATAAGCCGTACGGTTTCTGTGGACGTTAAGCATCATGTTTACTTACTAACGGTCACAAGCGTAATACTCTCACCCTAAGGAATGCAATCATTTCGTTAATGTACAAACACATGAAAGTTCAAAATAACGCTATTTATTGGAGCAAAACACAGCATGCGAATTTTCTGGGTAATCCCCTTTATCAAGCTACAAAAGGATGTGACCTAGATGTGCGGTTCGTCGTGATTTGTCTAGCTGTGTGGTTCGTCCTGGTGTGACCTAGTTGTGTGGTTCGTCCTGGTGTGACCTAGCTGTGTGGTTCGTCCTGGTGTGACCTAGCTGTGTGGTTGTCGGGAGCTACTGAGCTCCAAGGACTAACGATCTTCACTTTGTTTCAGACGATAGAGATGCGGCCACCACATTACGTGGGAGCAGGAATGGCGTTCGGTCTAGGCTCGGTCTACTGTTGGATTCAGACGTCAATCTCTTTACGTCATCCACCGATTGATTGCGTCACCGTCGCTCAACTCATCAACAGCATCGTTCTCTCCATCTGTCTCGTGACGTGTATCCTTTGCAAGGATAATTTTGTTGGTTATTGGTCTTTTTCCCTTTCTGTTTTGGTGTGTGTGTGTGTGTGTGTGTGTGTGTGTGTGTGTGTGTGTGTGTGTGTGTGTGTGTGTGTGTGTGTGTGTGTGTGCGTGCGTGCGTGCGTGCGTGCGTGCGTGCGTGCGTGCGCGTGCGTGCGTGCGTGTGTGCGTGCGTGCGTGCGTGCGTGCGTGCGTGGTGTGTGTGTGTGTGTGTGTGTGTGTGTGTGTGTGTGTGTGTGTGTGTGTGTGTGTGTGTGTGTGTGTGTGTGTGTGTGTGTGTGTACGGGTTTTGTTCTTTTTAGTTGTTGTTGTTTGTTTTTTGTTTTGTTTGACTGATGCTTCTTCTTCTTCTTTTTCCTCTTCTTTTTTTTCTTCTTCTTTTTTTTTTTTTTGGGGGGGGGGTGGAGGTTGGGGTTTGTGTTTGCTTGTGTGTGTGTGGGGTGCGGGGAGGGGGGTCCGGGTTTTTGTTGTTGTTGTTTTGGGGGTGGATGGGGGATTTTTATTTTTATTTTTATTTTGTTGTTTTATTGGCGGGGTGGGGTAATGCGCAATAGTTTACTTAGAACAAAGAGGTAGAAAGAAACAATGTGCACACATAAAGCCCTGCACACACACACACACACACACACACACACACACACACACACACACACACACACACACACACACACACACACACACACACTCACACACACACGCACATTAAATTTAAGTGTTAGCTCAGCTTCAAGTCATATATATTCTGAACAAGACAAGCTAAGCGTACGAAGAAAGAGAAACCGAAGACATGTCGTAAGCTTATTATTACAACAACAAAAACACGAATCTGAAAAGCAACAGGTACACGTATCACAAGCCAAGTCTACAGCGACCTACAATCCTTAACTCCGCCTCAGTCGGTATCAGCAAAACGATATTCAAGATCAAAGAAGGCAGAAACGAAGGTAGAAAAGAGGTGGGTTTGTTCAAAGGACAATTTTTATACGATCGTTATGAATACTGTATGGTCGGTCCCCCTGTCCCCCCACACCCCTCCCTCTTTCTCAGTCTCTTTCAGACACACGTGACAGCGCGCGCGCGCACACACACACACACACACACATTCTCTGTGTGTGTGACTGTCTCTATCTCTCTATCTATCTATCTATGTATCTATCTATCTATCTCTGTTTCTGTCTCTGTCTCGCTCTGTTTCTCTGTCTTTGTCTGTCAGTCTGTCTGTCTGTCTGTCTGTCTGTCTGTCTGTCTGTCTGTCTGTCTGTCTGTCTGTCTCTCTCTCTCTCTCTCTCTCTCTCTCTCTCTCTCTCTCTCTCTCTCTCTCTCTCTCTCTCTCTCTCTCTCTCTCTCTCTCTCTCTCTCTCTCTCTTACGTTAGTTACTAAGTACTTAATGTTTCATGTTCAGTCAAGCGCAAAAGTCACATCAGGGCGATAACACAACGAGTAGATGTCAGATTCGCTGGCTGTGGCACATGTCAGTGATGTTTGGAAGTAAGAGCAATGGGGAAAATTAGTCTCACCTGCAACTCTCGACACGGTGAACCAAAAAACAACAACAGGTACTCCACCGTGCCGTCCCCTGGCAGAACGCTGTCTGCCTGCTTTCTCGGGACCTCTTCTATACAATCTGCAGAATCCCTTTTCAATTGATGTTTGGATTGCGTTGTATCCTTTTTCCGTCAGAGAGACAGACAGACAGACAGACAGACAGAGACAGAGACAGAAACACAGAGACAGAGACAGAGACAGCGAGAGACACAGACAGAGAGACGGGCAGACAGTGCTCATTAATTATGAAGACTTTTGACGAGATTTTACCCCCCTCCTTCTCCTTCAGTTCGCTGCGATTTGGAAGAGAAAAAAAAGGACTTTGGAGAGGCGCTTCTACTTTATAGACTAGCGGTAACTTTCACTTGCAGGACGAGTTGCGTCCCCTGTATCTGGTGTCGACCATATCGGAATGGCTGACGGCGGCGGCCGTGGTGCTGTTCGTGCTGACCTTCTACCGCGACTTCTCCAGGATAACGCTGCAAGGACCCCGCGCTATTCTTTCGCAGGACCGGGTAAGTAGGTCAAGGTTACCTAGGAGCGCGTGCGCACATTTATTTATTTATTCACAATTATGGTTCCTGACCCATGACAGCCTTAAAGAACGGATTGAAGGAGTCGTCTGGTTTGGATGAGCGATACATCTCTGAAAACAGTCGAACGAGAAAGTGTGAAGCAAGTCAGTGCAACACCGCTATGCTCATTCAACCAAGGCCAGACACTGCAGCGCTCCCGCATCCAGACACGGCTCGTGAAAAAAGTTGTGGGTTGGTAAATAGGCGCTCATGCCCAGTCCGAACCACACACGGACAACGATGCACGCCTGCATGCACGCATGAGCATGCGCGCACATGGACTCGAATGTACACACACAAATACACGTACGTCTGTACGTACGTAACTACACACACACACACACACACACACACACACACACACACACACACACACACACACACACACACACACACACACACAACCACAGCCACAGCCACATACACAAAGACACAGGTACGCACGCACGCACCCCCCCCCCCCCTCCCCCAAACATACATGCCGCGCCACGTCTGATTTTTAGTTGTCTTACTCTTCTGTATATATATGCATCTAAAAGGGCTTAGATAAACTAAGATGTTATATCATTTTTAATTTGTACATGTTCATTTCGGAAAGGCAGAGATGGGAAGTCAGAAGAAAAGAACTAAATGACACGCCTGCCTTTGTCCCTTCCCTCACTGCAGACGCGGGACAGAACAGCGAGCGGCAACACACACCACAACAGCGTTTCCACCAACGGCACAGCCACTGTCTGAACACCCAGCTCAACAAGGGAGACCATTCACATCTCTGCCGCCTTAAACCTACTGAGGGTAACTGCCCCTGCCATCGAGACGGCTGACGTCAAACGTACTGCATGTCTGCTGCCACATGACAGTGACGTTTACAACGTCA
>JABMCL010002261.1:92500-102500 GCA_018857735.1 Alviniconcha marisindica
ACTGTTATTTTCAAAGTACATACATACATGTATACATACATACATTCGAAAATGTTAATCGAAGGGAGACCACGAGCAGATCCAGCGAGAGGAGTTATTCCCAACGATTACGCCCCCTGAACGTGACGTCAGCTTGTAATTTAATTAGCATTATTGATTATCGGCACACACTCGTCAGCCGGAATAGCTCAGTTGGGAGAGCGTTAGACTGAAGATCTAAAGGTCCCTGGTTCAATCCCGGGTTCCGGCACGGAACACAATCCGGCGGTTGACACTTTTTTTCTATTTTTTTTCTTCCCGGTGGGGGCGTGGACGTGTGCTGCTGCTTTTTTCTCTCCCTTTTTTGTCGTCAACAGCGTGGGTATGTTGGTTTGTGCGTGCGTGCGTGTGTACGTGCGTGCGTGTGTGCGTGTGTGTCGGTGAGTGTGTGTGTGTGTGTGTGTGTGTGTGTGTGTGTGTGTGTGTGTGTGTGTGTGGTGTGTGTGTGTGTGTGATGTGTGTGTGTGTGTGTGTGTGTGTGTGTGTGTGTGTGTGTGTGTGTGTGTGTGTGTGTACTAGTGTCAGTGTACAGTGACTGGCTTTAAATAATCACGCAGCTCCAAAGCCGATTCCTTTTTCCATTCGTTACACAAAGCTAGGCCCAAAGAAACAAGTCTCAACAAGCGGAGATGTATATTTCACTTCGGCAGTGGAAAACACGTTAAAAAAGAAAAAAAAAGGGTTTTCAAGCGCCTCATGTCGTGACGTACCTTCAGTGCGTGCTTCTCAATGACAACTATAGCGCTATTCCCAGCAGACACACTGCGCCCTATTCATACGCTACTTTGAATGAGTGCATGGAGCGAGCAACAGCTCACAGGTGTAGAGCTACGTAAAATGATACCGCCTCTGCTGACTTCCAGCGATCTGTACCTTTAGACCGGGGCGTGTGAACCACTTGTACACTAAGCAGCCAGGATGAAGAGCATTCTAACAGAATCAGGCCATAGATTCCTGCTTTAAGCTGAGCATGTTGGCTGTTGGGTGACCGGCACAATGACATTAGCTGATGACAGTTAGCGAAGCAAATGAAGCTTTGACGCAGATATGACAGTGAAGAATTATAAAGTACTGACAAATCGAATATTGAGCCCGTTTCGAGATAAAATTTCGGGTCTTGAATAAAAATCAGTTTTGTCGTCTTTTGCCTGTGCACAACTGTTACCAAGAGTACCTGAAATGGAGAGTATATACGCCACTGGCGGGCATTCTTTTTAAAGGATGTACCTCTGGTGGATGTACCTTGTATTGACTCGCATGCCAGATGAGAGTTACCGAAGGAGACTCAGGTCTTTTTTGTTGTGTTTATGTTACGTCTTTCGACCGCTAATTAGCTCGATTGTGTGTTGATTCTGCACGAGCGCGCTGGGCCTCGTTCTGTTTCAGATGTTGACAACTCGCATTGGTTTTCTATAAGACAGACGCAGACAGATGAACGGACAATGAAGCGTCATCAGCGGATGTAACTGAAGTCTGCGTCGCAGATGTGACAAGCGTAGACTGGACTTTTTTTTGTTTCTCGACGCCTACGCATTGCATGAACCCACTGAGACTTTACATGCTATGCACTAGATGCGTTCTGCTAGGCCGAACTGGCTCAGTCTTACTTGATGACTCCGTGATGTGTTCCGTGTTATATGCCGTGGGGCAAGTCGGCCCACCACCCTAACTGGTTCAGGTCGGCCCACCACCCTAGCTGATTCAGGTCGGCCCACCACCCTAGCTGATTCAAGTCGGCCCACCACCCTAGCTGATTCAAGTCGGCCCATCACCCTAACTGGTTCAAGTCGGCCCATCACCCTAACTGGTTCAAGTCGGCCCACCACCCTAACTGGTTCAAGTCGGCCCACTACCCTAACTGGTTCAAGTCGGCCCACCACCCTAACTGGTTCAAGTCGGCCCACCACCCTAAGTGGGGAAAGTCGGCCCACCACCCTAACTGGTTCAAGTCGGCCCACCACCCTAGCTGGTTCAAGTCGGCCCACCACCCTAAGTGGTTCAAGTCGGCCCACCACCCTAAGTGGTTCAAGTCGGCCCACCATCCTAAATGGGGCAAGTCGGCCCACCACCCTAGCTGGTTCAAGTCGGCCCACCACCCTAAGTGAGGCGAGTCAGCCCACCACCCTAAATGGAGCAATTTTGCCCCCAGGGCCGGACCGACTTAACAATGGCGCCAACGTGGCCAGACAGACAAATTAGTTTTCCGGAGGACCAGCTTCCACTTCCACCGCTATGGCAACGCAACGTCCATACAATAACTTCGAAATAAAGGCTGAACATTTCGGAACGCGGTTACACGGTGTGACACAATGTGACTGCAATGTGACCAAAATGACTAAATACAGCAAATGCAGGAAATAACAGCCACTGGTCGGACTTACCCTAAGCCCCGGTCCCACTGAGTTTTCCGCTCTGGGTTATTCTAGTCGTCATCTCCCTAATGCTGAAGGTCAAGGACGGACTGGATGAGATGCTTCTACCGTAAATGAATTGTATAGACTGCACCTGTTTTGCAAGTACGAGTGGTAGCGTACCGGCGGGTCATGTTGCCTCAATAAAACACACACAAGGAAGTTTATTCTCTGAAATAGCATTGCATTATAATATGCATACAGAGACACTGGCTTTACGAATGACGTTTCTCCAAACAGCATATTCTTGCGCAGATCAACACGTTTTACAACATCACAAAATGTGTACCACACACACACACACACACACACACACACACACACACACACACACACACACACACACACACACACACCGTGTTGTACTTATTTCGGGCGATAATTAACTCCTTTGTGTGTTGAAAGACACTCTACATTCACACTGGCACGCACGCTCACCCACAACGCGCACGTACATACTGACACACAAACGCCGCACCCCCTCCCCCCTCCATGCATGCGTCAGAACATTGCGCACTGGGAATAAATAATAAATACAATTACTAAGCACAAGCGGATGCAGCGAGAGAGTTAATCTCGACAAGAACGCCCCCTAAACGACCTAAGCAGGCAATCTGTTTATGACCAATGATTCTCCTGACGTAACCGTCAGCCGGAATAGCTCAGTTGGGAGAGCGTTAGACTGAAGATCTAAAGGTCCCTGGTTCAATCCCGGGTTCCGGCACGGAACACAATCCGGCGGTTGGCATGACTTTTTGTTGTCCAGGTTCTATTGTTTTTGTTTTATTAACATTTCATCCCGTTTTGATCGGATGTTTTGTTTTGCTTCTTTTGTTGTTGTTGTTGTCTTGTTTTCGTTAACTTTTTTTTCTTTCTTTTTTCGCCCTGATAAAACTGTTATGGTTGACTGGGCGTTAACAACAATTTTCTTCTTTACTTCCTTTCTTCCTTCTTCTTTTTCGTCTTCTTCTTCTTCTTCTTCTTCTTCTCTGATTTATTCCATATGTATACCGGTATGTCGTAGCTTGGAAAGTGTTGTACATGTATAAATTAATAATCCCTTGTTTGTCCGAAAGCTGGATGTAAAAAACAAACCTGCGTATCTGTTACCATAGTAACTAACGAATTACATCCTCTCTCTCTCTCTCTCTCTCTCTCTCTCTCTCTCTCTCTCTCTCTCTCTCTCTCTCTCTCTCTCTCTCTCTTTCAAACTGAAACTGACACGATATGTTCTTGGTCCAAAGAGAGGATATTCCTCTTCGGAAAGTCGGATTTGTCAAAAGCAAAAAGCCTTTCTGACACTTTCGCACTTTCTCACACTTTGGCCCCCACATCTGGAACAATCTCCCCCCAAATAGCAGGCACTCTGCTACTCTTTCTTCCTTCAAAAGCAAACTCAAGACATTTCTCTTCTCAGAATATTTCAGTTAAACCACATTGTCCTTCACTCCTATCAGTCTGTACTGTGTGTGTGTGTGTGTGTGTGTGTGTGTGTGTGTGTGTGTGTGTGTGTGTGTGTGTGTGTGCGCGTGCGTGCGTGTGTGCGTGTGTGCGTGTGTGTGTATGTGTGTGTGTGTGTGTGTATCTTTTGCATAATTATGCTTGAACATTTGTCGATATATACAAATTTATTTTGGGGGATAACATTTTCCATCTCGAACTACATTATGTGTGTATGCTTGTTCAGCGCTTTGAGCCGCAAGGTAGGCGCTTTACAAATTTCCATTATTATTATTATTATTAAAAGCTCACACTGAGTCGTAAGCCTGTGACTGCCATTGCCGGGTGATCTACTTTCGGTTCTTTTCTAAATTTAGACATGTTGCCATGCTGGAAGAAAAGGCCGTGTGAAAGTCAGTGAGTGCTTTGCAAGGAAACGTAATGCTGCAAGTATGGATAAATGGCCCCAAAGATGCTCACGCTTCCAGGCAATTCAGCAGAGGAAAGGAAAAATAAGCATCAACAGTCATTATCATTGCTTGAATCCAATAAATGGATGCAATTTTCTGCAAAGAATTAGAATTGTTTTGGTCGAAGTGAGGATTGCCCTTAATGAGTGGTGACTAGAGGGGCTGGCTACTGAGCACTAAACACCATAAAGTGTCATAGCTCGTCCGTTGCACGCCGCGGACTCCTTGAAGTTCGGCACGACAAGCACGTGCACGCGTTGCCCGAGGAAAAGATCAAAGAGACTAAATCTGTCCAGCTGCACCACTGGTCAGGATTTTATACATCCAGTCCTGCCAATCGTCACTCACGAATCTCAGTAAAAAACAAAAACAAAAAACGCATCACGTCATCATGGGAAAATAGCACTAATACGTTTAAAGTTTTCGCTTTGCTCTCTTCTATCTGCACGCAACTCATGTTTTGAAAAGACTACATCTTTGAGAAGATAGCAGAGCAAAACACACATGGAAGCTCATTGTTAGCTTTTGATATCTAGGCCAGAAGCATTTCAGTCGGTAATACGAATGCGAAAGAAATGAGTCTGGTGTGTAAATCACGAAGAAGAAGAAACCGTTTCAGACAGGTAACAGTTGAAACTGACGCATGTTCATATCCTCATGCCTTTGGACTTAAAGTATTAAATCTTTAGTACAGACCGAGTGTACTTTGCTTGGTTAGCGTCACACAAAATGCACGACAGGGAACCTACACAACAGGCCAGTAAACTGTAATAAGTGCACACATGTTTGTTTCCACCTGTAAACTCATTCTGTTCTAACTCACCACTGTCACGTGTCTCATATCCGGACTCTGGCTCAGCGACGGTGTCTGTGCCTACGTTTCCCACCATCGAGCAGAACAAAAACGAAGCATACAACAACAAAAACATGCCAGCGATGTCATGTATGATCGCAATGTATTCCACCACAAACGTAGGATCATTGCCGTGGCCCTGGACGGTTGTCGCCCTGATATAACCGTGCTGGTTGACTGGGCGTAAAACATCAAGTTACTTGCTAGTTACCCTGGACAGTCAGTGCAGGCCGGACACTCAAGGCGGAAAGTAGACAGTCAGTGCAGGCCGGACACTCAAGGCGGAAAGTAGACAGTCAGTGCAGGCCGGACACTCAAGGCGGAAAGTAGACAGTCAGTGCAGGCCGGACACTCAAGGCGGAAAGTAGACAGTCAGTGCAGGCCGGACACTCAAGGCGGAAAGTAGACAGTCAGTGCAGGCCGGACACTCAAGGCGGAAAGTAGACAGTCAGTGCAGGCCGGACACTCAAGGCGGAAAGTAGACAGTCAGCACTGAATCCCCTTCTTTGGGCTCAGGACAGTCAGCGCAAGATGAACACTTACAGGCAAAATATCCATCTTCTTTCCCAGTGAAGCAGTCCTGTGGTGTATGTTCCTTCCCCTCCCCTTCCCCCTCAGTGCCGGGCACATCGGTTCCACATTTCGGACAAAAATCACAGTCTTCGGGTATCTGGAACTCGCTTGGACTCCCGTTCTTTCTCTTTTCGGTGCACACTCACGGTTTGGGAACTGCAGTACTACACTTACCGCAGTATTTATCATAAGTCTGTCAAAAGAGAAGAGAGAAAAAAAAGAAGGAAACAGAGTGAGTATAAGAACAACATGCTTACCAAGGACTAGTTGTTACACAGGTGTTTGACTCAACCCAAACTATAATCTTTGTAAAATAATGTTTTCGAGTTCGAATTCTCTCTCTCTCTCTGTCTCTCTCTGTCTGTCTGTCTGTCTGTCTGTCTGTCTGTCTCTCTCTCTCTCTCTCTCTCTCTCTCTCTCTCTCTCCTCTCTCTCTCTCTCTCTCTCTCTCTCTCTCTCTCTCTCTCTCTCACACACACACACACACACACACACACACCACATCACACCACTCGCGCGCGCGCGCGCACACACACACTCACACACACACACACACACACACCACACCACACCACACCACACCACATGACACCACGCGTGCACGCGCGCGCACACACACACACACACACACACACACACACACACGCACACACACACACACACACACACACACACACACACACACTCAAAAACACAACTTATGCTAGTACTGCTGGGTATTTTCAGTCTCTAGTTTCAGTTTCTTTTTATTCTTGCCGGAGCTGGCGTGTGTTGCATAGATGCAGTTTTGTTCCTCGATCAATAAACTTCGTGTACCTGTAGGACACTGCAACAGGCTGTGTGTGCATACGTATACGTATTACTGACTAACTTGAATCAAACTAAACTGATTTCTTCCTCAATAGTTAGACATGAATGAGGAAACGCACTTAGATGGTGGTAACCCAGAGGAGAACTAGATGCACCTCTGTGTAGGTACACAGGAGTTGCAAGAAAGGTACCGTTTAAGCTCCTCCCCAAAGATAGGAAAAAGGTGTCCGATGGGTACTGAAAAAGCGTTGTGCCCCAAACCTTAAAACTGAAAAGAAAATATTTTTTGATTTAATCTTTGAAAATTTAAATGATTTTGAAGGAAGACAAGTAATAATAATGGGAGATTTTAATAGTGTCATTAACAGTGAACTAGACATTGTATCGGGAAATCCACATTGCACTCAAGACGTGCAGAGATTTAGGTAAACCATGCCACGTCTTAACGTGATTGATGTGTGGCGTGTGTTGCACGCTGACGAAAAGGCTTACACGTGGAGCAAGGCTCAACCCTTTATAGCTCGTAGATTAGACTACTGTTTTGTTAGCGACAATGTGATGCAGTCTTGTGTGAGTAGTGACATTGTGTCATTGCCGAACACTGATCATAGAGCTGTTACTTTAAGGTTATCTACATCTTCTTTTGTCCGTGGGCCAGGATACTGGCGATTTAATAACTCATACTTAAAAGACCCTGTGTTTGTTGATAAGTTGAATAACATGCTGGAAAATGCTTTAACAGAGGAAATGCAGATTAGCAATACACAAAATGTATGTGATTTAACAAAAGTGAAAATCAGAGATTTCTGTATAGATCACGGAAAAAACAAAGCCTCAAAGTTTAAGAATAGAGAGTTATCTCTCCAGATAAAGCTGGAAGAATTAGAAAAACGTTTATCAGCTAATCAAGACGACCAGCCTCTACATGCTGAAGTACTGAGAGTAAAGCAAGAATTGGAACTTATTACCATTGGAAAAGCAAAGGAAGCTCAGATTAGGTCAAGAATAAAATGGATAGAAGAGGGCGAAAGGAATACAGCGGGGTTTTCTGAATCTTGAAAAAAGTAATTTTAAGAAAAAATTATGTCCCGAATAGTCAATGATGATGATGAACAAATCAAAGCGACATTTTGAATGAACTAGCAACATTTTATTCCAACCTCTATAATCAGAAAACAGAACGTGAGGGTGGCACTAGAATTGCCGTTGACACGTTTTTAGAAGGAATAGAATTCCCCAAGTTAGAAGAGGAGGAGGCAGACAGATGTGAGGGCTTAGTCGCCACAGAAGAAGTTGGACAAGCTTTAAACGCTATGAAAAACGGCTCGGCTCCCGGTGGGGATGGCCTTACTGTTGAATTTTATAAGTTTTTTTTGGCCTAAGCTGAAAATAATGGTAACAAACACTTTTAATGAAACCTTTGCATCAGAAGAATTGACCTACACTCAAAGACAAGGAATAATCATATTATTACACAAAGGAAAAGATCTCCCTCGAGATAGATTAAATAACTGGAGACCAATAACACTAACCAACACCGACTGCAAAATACTAGCAAAAGTGATGGCCAGACGCATGGGATTAGTTGTAAATAAATTGATAAACGAAGATCAAGTGGGATATCTAAAAGGCAGAAACATAACCAATATTCTTAGAAACATAGATGACGTCATAGATTATTTAAATATGTCAGATAAAGCTGGATATCTGTTAGCACTCGATTATTGTAAAGCTTTTGACTCTATCTCCAAAGATTTTATAATAGAAGCATTTAAGTTATTTGGGTTTGGCGAACAATTTACAAAGTGGGTTAAGACTTTATTTTCAAACACATTTAGCAGTATAAATCATGGAGGCTGGCTTTCAGAGCCGTTCGATGTAAATTGCGGCATAAGGCAAGGGTGTCCATTTTCGCCACTGGCTTTTGTGTTAGCTGTCGAAGTTTTGGCCATAAAGATCCGAAACAGCAGCATCAAAGGAATAGAATTACCCAAGCTTAAGGACTTAGAAAATAATATTAAATGCAGACAGCTAGCAGACGATACATCTCTCTTTTTAAAAGACGAAAATGACATTAACTCAGCATCAAATGTAATCGAGGAATTCTACTCCTTTTCTGGTCTTAAACTGAATTCTCCCCAAAAAAAATTTTAAAAAAAATTAAAAAATTGGACGTCACATACAGGAGGATATATTTAAACCCCATTTGAAATTGTGGACAAAATAAAGATTTTAGGCGTTGTTTTTGAAAATGGAAAAAGAGCTATTGACATAGATGAAAACTGGACAGGTAGGATCGAAAAATTAACACGCATTATACAACTGTGGAGTAAGAGAGATCTCAGTATAATGGGAAAGATTGTGATAGTGAAATGTTTTTTGGTGAGTCAACTAATTTATGTTATGCAATCAATAGGCCTTCCAGAAAAAAGTTCTTACAGATGTCAATAGACTGTTTTATAAGTTTATATGGCAGAAGAGATTTTCAAATAGAAAAGCATTTGAAAAAGTAAAGAGGGTAATTGTGGAGGGAAACCTAGAAGACGGGGGACTAAAAATGGTCAATGTCGTTCATTTACAGAAAGCCTTTTACCTTCAATGGGTTGGAAAACTAGCAAAATCTAGAGAAGAGAAATGGACACATATACCAAGATGGTGGTTTTCTAAACTGGCAAACGGTTTTGGGGTGTTTAACTTCAACTGTCGCTCTAAAGATGCAAAGGGATTAGACAAAATCAGAAACTGCTTTTGGAAAGCTGTTCTCTGCACATATTTAGATACTGGTAAACTTACACCGAAAATGAAATTAATTCTGAAAACGTTTATTTTCAACAACTTTGGAACAACTCCCTGATACAGTATAAGCATAATCTATTATTTTACCCCGAATGGAAAAGACAAGGCATTAAATACATTAAAGACATCACAAAAGACAACGAAAAACGATTACTTACCCTAGAAGAAATTAAACAGATAATAGTGAATAACAGAGGAAGTATTGTTTTAGATTACAACGCAATTATTAACGCTATTCCAAAACATTGGTTAGATTGGATCTCTGCCAATAAACAACCAACTGAACTTGAAATAGACCAGGTTATTATTTAAAAAAATGACCAATATTTGATGAAGCCGACAGATCTTTTAAAACTGATTGTCAACAAAGATAACGTTATACCCTGCTCTGCTGGATTTTGGCAGCATAAGTTACAGATACACATTACAGACTGCAACTGGAATCTAGCCAAAAAATGCACGAAAGAGATTCGATTGTTAGTGCTTCACTGGAAAATTCTCCATAATATATATCCAACAAACATACTACTACATAGAATGGGAATATTTGAAAATAGAAACTGTAAATTCTGCACAGATGAAATTGATTACATTGAACATTTCTTTTG
>JABMCL010002261.1:107500-110000 GCA_018857735.1 Alviniconcha marisindica
GGATCTTTTGTATGCGCGCGATTTGTTCATCGGCTACTCCTGCGAATGTAGCATTGCAGTAGTCCAATCTTGACGTGATCATAGACGCAAGAGCTTTTCTATGGAACTGTTAGAGAGGAACGGACGGATAGAGGCAATTCTCCTGAGTGCGAGAAACGTAGTGCGGCAGAGGCTACTTATGTGTTGTTTCATTGACAGTGTCTGGTCAAGATGCACTCCAAGGTACGTAACGGTGGTCTGGAAAGGAATGCAACTTCCATCTATATCTGCAGACTCGCAGTCGACCGAACTGATACGCACTGATGAACCTACAAGCATCATCTCAGTTTTTTCTGTGTTAAGCTTCAGTTTGTGCTTTGCATCCATGACAAAGTATCGCTTATACAGGATTGAATGTTGGACTGAGCAGAAGTGAAATCGCTAGGTGGTGCACTGTCAGAGATTTCTGTGTCATCAGCGTACTTGTGATAGTCACAGCTGTGACATGCTATGATGGTACCTTGAAAGTTTCTCGGGTGAATTAAAGAGAGTGAGAGAGAGAGGGGTGGATTGGATATAGGGTAGTCGTGTGTGTGTGTGTGTGTGTGTGTGTGTGTATGTGTGTGTGTGTGTGTGTGGACGTGCGTGCGTGCGTGCGTTTATATATATATATGGGAGGGAAGTGTTGTACATACTTGCTATCTTGAAGGTCTCACGGTTGGCAGGGTGTGTGTGTGTGCGAGAGAGAGAGAGAGAGAGGGGGGAGAGAGAGAGAACAAGAACAAGAACAAGAAAGTTTATTTGTTTTTAGGCCATTAGCCTCTTTCACAAAGAACATGAACACACTGCATATTTAGGCTGCACAATACATTTTTTAAACATGCTTCTAGTGACAAAGTGTTTACTGATTCCCCCCCCCCCCCCCCCCACCACACACAGCACCTACACATACAACTACGTGCCGCTACTATTCCAAATCAGTCAGTTATCTGTCTCATTTTCCCTGCCTTGATAAGAAACAATGCAATCTGCTGCAAACGGCATTGATTAGTTGTTTCCATAACTGAATGGTAAGGAACGCTACTCCGCAGACCGTCACGCCTTAAAAAGTCGGGTCTAATATTATTGTACGTTGTACATTTGCACAGAACATGCAGCTCGTCCTCTGTCTCGTGTGGGCAAAACGGGCATGAGGTATCTGCTCCAGGCTTAAAACGGAATCTGTGGACTTTTATCCACGACACTCCTGCCCTAAATCTTAGTAATGCGTCTCTCAAGTGTCCTCTCATTGAACAGATGTACTCTTCCATACCAAAGTTTTGTTTCATGAGTTTGTATTCAAAGAACCTGTCACTTGATTCGAGCTTGTCATGCCAGGTTTGCCCAAAGCAATCTTTTAAGCGTTGAGAAAAGGTCCTAAGAAACTTCTTTTCGTCCCCTGTTCCCTGATTGTACCACACTTCGCCGAAGCCTTGCTTTAGTAGCAGCTCTTTCACTCTTCCAGCCCAAGATACCTTGCCCCTTTCCGCCAGATTCTGAGAACATCGGTACGCCCCAAAAGGCAGCCGATCTCGATTCAGTTTCAGGAGTCTCAGCCAGTATTTTATGCTGCGTATCTGGGAGCTGACGGCCAGCGGGTACCTACCGCTTTCACCATACACTATGATGCTAGGAGTTCTGTTGCTTAACCTCAAGAACCTCTTGATGGCAAATAAGTGAACCTTTTCAACTGTTTCCACTCTCCCTGTACCCCATATCTCAGAGGCGTACAAAAGCGCTGGCTGTATTTGGGCATCAAAGATCTTACTGAACACTCCCCAATCTGTGCAATTTATCTTTCTGAGTGCTTTCAAAATGGTGATAATCTTCCGTTTAGCCTTTGGTATAAAATCTGCTACAGCTTGCGTTGTGCTAAGTTTAGTAGTTAACGCTATGCCTAGGTACTTGTACGAGTTTACTACTTCAAGTTGTACATCCCCGTAAGTCCATCTTTCGTGTCGAGACAGGTGTCCCCCTTTTCTAAACACTATGATGCTGGTTTTTGCCAGGTTTACTTCCAGTTTTAGTCTATCTGCTTCGGCCTTGAGGTTATTCAGCTGGTTTTGCAGACCCCCTGGTGTTGAGGACACCAGCGCCACATCATCTGCAAACAGCAGTAAGAAAACTTCTGCCATGCCCTGAACAAACTGAACCCCGTGAGTACCCTTGTCCCTTACGGTTGTGGCCAGCTCGTTAATGAAGAAGGAGAACAATAATGGGCTGCTACACTCCCCCTGCTTGAGCCCGACTGGGCAGGAGAACTCTTCTGTCGTACAGCCTGCATCCACTCTGACAGAAGCCACAACAGAGCTGTACATTGCTCTCAGTGCCCTTAGCATCTTTCCCCCCGCCCCCGCCCTTCGTAAGACATCCCACAATATGTTCCTGTTCACGGAATCGTATGCTTTACGGAAATCCACAAAAGCAACATACAGCTTGCCTTTTGATTTTGCCAGGACCTTTTCTACCATCGAAATCATAA